>LR749940.1:521380-551380 GCA_902729485.2 Mus minutoides | reverse complement strand
GGCTGTCCTGGAACTCACTTTGTAGACCAGGCTGGCCTCCAACTCGGAAATCTGCCTGCCTCTGCCTCCCGAGTGCTGGGATTAAAGGCCTGGTGGAAAAATACTGTAATAAGATGTGCCAACTAAGAAAAATTACATTTGCAATATATGTAACCAAAAGCCATATGTCACCCATTGTCCACTCATGAAAAAATCCAAACAAACCAAACCAAACCAGGGTTCACAGAGAAAAAGAAAATTCTCCAGGTTCCCAGAATGTATCACCAGACTTCTGGTTATTATAGTAATGATTTTCTACAGCTATCCTTATAGGAAATGCAGCACCAGTTCCTGTGGTATAAAATGGAGTAAACAACAGACTCAAAGCACCAAGCTCTCAGGACAAGTCCTCAGGGGCTCAACTCTTCAGCCAAGGACACAGTAACATCTGGGATACTATGCCACAGTCTTTCTTTACACAAGCTCCTGAGCAGCAAACAGGCCCTCCTCTCCCCAATGCTCAAGCCTGCCTGTGAAGTAGGAGCTGGACACTGATTTACAGAGCATTTGCAAAGTGAATTGGGTTTGCACTGTTTATTTTCCACCCTCCCTCTCCTCCCATCACAAATCTAAAAAACAAAAAGGAAAGAAAACAAACCAAAAACCAAAATGTTTCCAGAAAACCAGACTTTACAGCTTCTAAAAGCATACAGTGAGGAGACAATGGGGCAGAGCACAAATTGTCCTATAGAATGCCACTGAGTGTCTCTATTCTGTCTCCCACCAGCTAGGATTAGGTAGGAAGTCAAGGCTTGAAGAGAAGTAGATCTGTCATCATGCTTTGTGGAGACTGTTGCCGTGGGAACCTGCCTGTCAGATCAAATGCTCAGCATCTTTAAGCAGTACATCCTACATTCTTCTGACCCCGAGGACTATTGGCTAGAAAGGGGAAAAAGGGGAGGGGGAGCAGCAAATAGAGGGCTGAAAAAGGGAGATTTTCTTCACTATGCTAGAGGTAGGTGAAAGGTAGCTGGGCTCTAGATCTACTTTCTCCTGTCTCCATCAGAAAGTCCATCCATGTAGCTGCCACTCATGTTAGTTTCTTGTTGGGAATCAATCATGTGCTCATATGCATTCAAATGCTAAATACTGGTCCCTAAGATCTGGTTGCCCCCATGAGCAGATCTTCACATACACCAAGTGATGCTATGTAAACTTTGCTCCCCAATTTAAAACTATTGGTTAAATACGGGTGTCTACAGCCAATTACTGGGGAGATTAGAGGTAGGTGGAGTTTCAGTTATGGGGCTGGGGGTCGCAGGTCGGGCCCATGACAGGAGAGGGAGGAGAGTGAAGGAGGAAGAAGAAAAGACAATAGGAGGTCTAAGTTAGATGTGATGGACCAGAAGATGTGCCCTACTGAAATGCCCTATCCTCTTCCCCCAAGACAGACTGCTGGAGGAGAAGTAACCTAAGCGAGGTTCAAACAGCAAGTGTTTGGGGAGCACAGTTGGGAATTAACAGTCTAGCAAATAGAAATATAGATTAGGGATAATCCCCCAGTAATTGTGCAAAGGGAAAGCGGCCTCATGGGAGGCTGTCCAGAAGAAAACAGGACAGCAAAGATAAAATACAGATTTAGAAAGTGTTGACTCAGGAATACCAGAGGGGAGTGTGTGCAAGCAGCAGGGATGTTTCCAAGTGCCCAGCCTTTGAGCTAGTCAAGGCATAGCAAAATATAAGAGTGGCATACGTGTTTCTTTCATTTGTGAATCCAGAGAACTCTGGCAGGTGGCCAGAGTTCCCTAACCCTAACCCTAACCCTAACCTAATCCTTAGGACTCTGCCTTGGCTAGTGGGGGGCTTGCCAGGTCATATTAATAATTAATAGAGTTTATTAAAATCTGAGGTGGTGAATAGTTAAACTGCACTGAGCTCCTGGTGATGAGTGCACTTCCTGCTCAATCATTGGCTGAGCAGCTTTTTATTTTTATACTTTTGACTAATCAGAGAATAATTGGGGAGCAATGTTTATACAACATTGAAAAAGGAGATTCTCAAAATAAGGATTCCAACCAGATATGGGGCCCAGAAATCAGCATTTGAATAATATAATAACATTATGCATGCTCACCATGCTCACACATGTGTGTGTTCATACATTCCCACATCTGTTCATCCTTACCCATTCATTCATGCATGCATGCATGCATCCATCCATCCATCCACACATACATACCTTTACTCATTCTTTGTGTTCCAACCACTATACTCACCACTGGGGCAAGAAGAAGAGGTAAAATACCCTCAGGAACTCACAGTTCACACACACACCACACACACACACACACACACACACACACACACAATGTTATTAATTACAACATAACATACACTAGTACACTAGTAGATGTACATAGAAAATTCTATGGTCTTGAAAAACTGAGGTAAGCTAATTCTTAGGGCTGATTTGAGGAGCTGGTAAAAGAAAGCACTTTAGAAAGGTTAATAGATAATGGGGAGGGGTCTTGGTGCTTATCAAAAAGGATAAAAGATAAAGTATAAAAAGGAGACACTGCATGGGAAAACATGACAAGCACATGTGTAACATATTAAAAAATACCAAGGGCTGGTCTAACAATGTTTATATGCCCCAGTACAGGGGAATGCCAGGGCCAAGTAGTGGGTGTGGGTGGGTAGGGGAGCAGGCCCGGGGGAGGGTATAGGGGACTTATGGGATAACACTTGAAATGTAAATAAAGAAATGATCTAATAATAAATAAATAAATAAAAAGAAAAAATACCAAGGGCAAAAGGATATACATGTACTTCATTCCATGTACCTTATCTTTTATATGCTCAAAGGGGTTGCATAGATTAGCTGTACCAGACATTTTACATACATGTAAACTGAGGCACAGAGAGGTTACAGTTTGTCTAATGTATTTGATACAGAATGTCAAAACTAGGCTTTTGGGTACAATAACCAGGCTACTTCTTTTCTTTAATATTATTTTCCCCCTTCCCCTCTCTTTTTCCCGTTTTCTTTCTTTCTGAAATAAGGTATTGTCACAATTCTGCCAATTTAGCTGCCCAAGTCCTGGGATTGTAGGTCTGTGCTAGTGTTACTGTAGACATGGATCCAGTCTTAGGAGCATCTGCTAAAGCTTCCCAGGTTCTGTAAAACAAAGACTTGAAGAAAAACACTCAAAGAGGCTCAGAGAGACTGAACTGCCAAAGAAAAAGCATGCATGAGACTGACATGGTCCCTCTACACATTTTCTCAGCTTCAGTCTCTCCTGCAAGGTCACCTGACAAGGTGTGAGTTTTTCTCAGGGAGACAAACTCTTCTTATAGCCTCAGGATTTCTCTCCTGGCTGCATCCCAGGGCCTCCGCCTTCTCTAGGAGATTCCTGGGGAAATCCTAGTTTAAGGGGAGGAGGGTATCCAGTGTTTCAATAGTCTGAGAATCAAAGTGGGGAGAACACAGTGTGTCTGAAATATTATCATTTTTGTCAGACAGGCTGATTACTAAAATAGCTGGCATTGTTCTGAGAGGGAAGACTGGGGCCTAGAGCAGATGTGTGAATCTCACTGAGAAGGGGAAACAAAATAAGTGGGGAAGAGGGGAAAGGGTGGGGGTGAGGTAGGGGTGTTGACAGGAGGGAGAGGAGGGGAAAGGGTGGGGGTGAGGTGGGGGTGGTGACAGGAGGGAGAGGAGGGGAAAGGGTGGGGGTGAGGTGGGGATGGTGACAGGAAGGAGAGGAGAGGTTGGTGGAGGATGGAGGAAGAAACAACTGGAATTGGGGGGCAGGGACATCCCTGGGACAAGCTAGAAATTTAGGGCATAGAAACATAAAGGAATCTATGAGTGTGACCCTAGCTAAGACTCCTAGCGGTGGAGGATATGGAGCCTGACCTGACCATCTCCTATAACCAGACAAGACTTCTTGTGGAGGGATTGGTTCCACACATAAGTCCTCCTTATCTTAGGAAAAGTCAGTCTGTGCCTTTCCACTTTTATAGAACCATTTCTGTAAGGCAGTCTCTTGTTTTAATTCAGAAGTGGAAAGTTTTAGTACCTCTAGGTTCTGATCAACGTGTCTGGTTAATATCATAAAACATTTATCTCCACAATAAAGGCTGATGTGTCTGTCGCTATTGAGCTGGCTCTGACCATAAATGGGAGAAGGACAGGTATGGGATGTAAAACCATGCCAGGAAGTTTGGTAAGGTAGAGTAGGTTGAGTCCTGGAGAAGTGGTGGGCACATAGCTGAGGCTTAGGCGACTTCCAGCTCCCTGCTAGACTCCAGACTTAGAACAAGTGCCATGCTTCTCACATAGAAGAAACGTGTCCTATGGTCACATAGAATCAAGACAGAGGCCTGCATGCTAATGAAGTACCTAGAGGCCCGGAGGGCTTAGCCAATAAGCTTTCCTTTCCAGACATTCCTCCTTGAAAAAGGTATTTAATCTCAGGCCTACCCTGAGAAGTGGATATGCTTTTACACATCCATTTTCCACAATGACAATAACCTTTTTAAAACCATGGACTGTCTCTTTTCATCAAAATCCATCTTGAGGAGGCATAAAGAAGGCTTTCATCTACGGAGCTGCAGCCTAATCATCCGTGGGCAGCCTCTCTGTGCTCCCAGCCACAACCACCACTAAGCCAAGCTAAGGACAATCACCCTGGGATGGGAAAAGCCAGAGCTCCCCTTTCCCCCTGGCCCCAGGCTAGAAGGTGTCCCTGGCCTAGGCACTGTCCCCAGCGCACAGGCCTGGACTCCGTTCTCTGTTCTTCCAAGACTCTCAACTCTTGGATGTCCAAGAGTCTGAGAAGCCAGTAGTCTTTCCTGCCTCTGTACTTCCTTCCCTACAGCCCAGCACCCACCCCGGTGGCAGTGCGGGATAAGCACAGTCAAACCCCTCATGTTCTGCCTCCCTGAGTGACCTTGCCCTGTGGCAGAGCAGATGTGGGCCTACAACCCTACAGACAAAAACAGCTTCATTTTTTTTTCTTTTAGTTCAGAGTTCATATTCAAATGTGTTTTTCCTTCTTTCCCTCTACATTAGTATACTTGGTGCAGAATGTGCACTAAATCACATAGAAGGGGTTTCTCAGTGTGGGAAGCATGAGAAGAGGCACAGTTAGTCAAACCATTAGTATGTGCTCACCAAGAAGTCCTAAAAACCTGGTAATACTGCTATTGTCTAGATGAGTTAACCTATAAGGCATCAGAATAAAGGGAAGTGCCTAGGATGAGGTTTTAAATATTTTACAAGGTTTAGCCCCATTTAAGTCCTCTAATATTAATTTGTGCTGCCCCTAGCCAATGAATTTTGTTAGTCAATTAGCTGACAGTCTGGTTGGTTCCTATCCCTATGTCATATGGGTGCTGAGTATTATATGACCAGCAATCTTGGATGCTTTCTGGCTGGGAATGATTAACTATGTGGTAGGCTTTGTCAAGAGTGGAAAAGAGGGATCCCTCAGCTTCCCAGATGGCAGGAGGTAGGATTCTGCCCCTAGGTTTGTTTAGGAAACCTATGTTTTACATCCTTGATTTCTGCAATGAAAACTCCCTTGTTCCTGGGAAATAGGGTGCCCAGCCACAGGGTATGCATGGCATTGTAAACTCTATTTCTATCTGAAGATATAAACTTCCTTTTCCTTTTTTAGTTCAAGCAGACTGCTAGAGTGGGCAAGGGTCAGGGTGGACTATAGGTTGCTGGTCCTTAGCCATTAGTTATCACCTCTGCTATATCTGTCTTTCTTAAATCTCAAGTTTAGGTCTGAGGGCAGCAGGGGTTGAACCATGACCCTGTATTCATACCAAATATAAGACTCAGGAGGACGTAGAGAGGCAAGGAGTGGATGAAACCTTAATGGGTCCATGGTCTGTGAGATAGTCCATTTAGCATTGTCATCAATGACTTTCACTTTCTTGGCCTGGGTGTTGTTGACTCATGCTATAGTACCATCTACCTTCATAGCTGTAAGAGTAGAAAGAATCACCAATGTAGCAACCTTTTCAGGTTTGTTTCAGTGCCTCTTGGCTACCCGCTTGACCTAGAGGTATCATCAGACTTGAACAAGGAAAAACTGATGATGGACTTGGATGTCAGCTGGGTCTCTTGGACGATCTGGCAAATAGCCTTTATGGAGGACTGGAGGGCATGTTGTGACTTGAGAAAGGAATGGTTACAGAGTTCTGCCTACTGCTGCTGTTCTCTGAGCCAAGGAAGCAGTGGGGAAGGTCTTCCAATTATAATCTCATGAGGGCGTTAAGTCCTCCTATATATGGGGTACAACAGACAAAAGCAAAGCAAAGGCAAAAGTTCTATCCACCTTTTGCTGGATTTTTGTTTTCTTAAAGATGTATTTATTTCATGCATATGAATGCTCTATATGCATCTATACCTGCATGCCAGAAGAGGGCATCAGATCCAATTATGAACCATCATGTGCTGTGGACCATCAAATGTGCTTGCTGGGAATTGAACTCAAGACCTCTGGAAGAGCATCTCTCCAGTCCCACTTTCTGGACTCTAATGAGAAATTTGTTAGAGTTTCTTTAAAAAAAATTTTTTTTCATTTTTTTCTCTTTATTAGATATTTTCTTCATTTACATTTCACATGTTATCCAGAAATTTTCCCTTACCCTCCCGCGTCCCCGCCCTGCTCCCCTACCCACCCCTCCCACGTAATGGCCCTGGCATTCCCCTGTACTGGGGCATATAGAGTCTGTATGACCAAGGGGCCTCTCCTCCCAATGATGGCCAACTAGGCCATCNGATGGCCTAGTTGGCCATCATTGGGAGGAGAGGCCCCTTGGTCATACAGACTCTATATGCCCCAGTACAGGGGAATGCCAGGGCCATTACGTGGGAGGGGTGGGTAGGGGAGCAGGGCGGGGACGCGGGAGGGTAAGGGAAAATTTCTGGATAACATGTGAAATGTAAATGAAGAAAATATCTAATAAAGAGAAAAAAAAAAGTTAACTGAATGTGGGTTGATACAGTCAAAATATATCATATGCATGCATAAAATTTCACATGGATATCCTATATTTTATAAAGTTAACCTAATGTAAAATAATTTTAAAATTCTAATGTTTTCTAGAGAAAAAAAAAAAGAAAAGTTAATTTGCTCTGGAGCCAAATATGAATGACCATGATTCAGGAACATAGATTTAGACTACCCTACATGTTCCAATGTGCAAGTCATGTCAAGAAGCTTTTATAGTAACAAAATAAATAGTTATAAATCAAGACCTTTTTTTAAAAGATTTTTTTCAATTTTTATTAGATATTTTCTTCATTTACATTTCAAGTGTTATCCAGAAAGTTCCCTATACCCTCCCCCATCCCTGCCCTGCTCCCCCACCCACCCACTCCCACATCTTGGCCCTGGTGTTACCTTGTACTGGGGCATATAAAGTCTGCATGACCAAGGGGCCTCTCTTCCCAATGATGGCCAACTAGGCCATCTTCTTTTATATATGCAGCTAGAGACATGGGCTCAGGGGGTACTAGTTAGTTCATGTTATTCTCCCACCTATAGGGTTGAAGACCCCTTCAGCTCAAATCAAGACCTTTTAAAAAGCATGAAAACATTAGAGAGCTGAGGTACAGACAAGTGGAGAAATCTCAGTTACAGGCCTCAAATGTATGTAAATAAGGCATAAGGTGTCACAAGTAGCCTGCCTCTTCCTGACTTCATGGCTCAGGTCTCATTTGGGTTCCAGTCATCTGTATGCCTTCTTTAATAAATTACTTTCCTGTAACAATTCAGATGTTTCTATGCAACCCATTGTAAAGAGGCACAAGCACCTGGAAAGCCTAGTAGCCAGCTACTCTCCTGGCTTAAATCCATGCCTATGCCATTTTGGTGAGACAGACAGGAGAAAGGCAAACATGTGTCTGAACTTTTCTTTCTCATAGCATGGGCACCAAGTGATTTTATCTTTCTTTGAGCACTTGGAAATGAGGTGTAGATTTCTAAATGGTGGTTACTTATGGCCTAAGGAAATCATATCCAATAATCTCTCTTTTCTTTCCTTTACCAGACTTGCAGCACCCTGTTGGCTAGGAAAAGAGAGTGTGCCAGGACCCTCTGAGAAATGCAAGCAAAATAAGGGAGCAGCCACTGGGTCACTGCCACATTTAATCTGTGATATGCAGGAATCCCAAGGGATTTCATGTCCCTACTGTGGAGGGAGCCATGCTATTTCAGAGCTGCCCTTATACAGTCAGAGAACAATCACATGAGTAGCCAAGAAGACAGTGCCACAGAATTGCTTAATTTCCCTGGTGCTATTGAGACCTCACTGTACTGTGACTGTCTTAAGTCCTTTCCATTACTCTACCCAGATGTCTGGCAGGATCTGCCAGGACCACAGGAACAGGAAACGTTGATGGGACACCAACACGGTAACTATAGTAGTCTTTCCTGCCCACTCTTCACACTCAAGAAAACTTCTCCAGAACCTCCTCCCCCTGCACAAAGGTTCTGGGGTAGGAGAATAAGAAACATTGTAAAGCAAATGTTATCTTCATTCCCTGAAAGTCGCAGTGCTCTTAGCTGTAAATATTGATGTTGTCCAGTGCCTCCAAGCTTACACTTTTTTCCTACAGGGACAATCATGATGGGGACAGAACTTGGGGCCCCATTCCAAAGGAACCAAAGATTAAAGTATGAGACACAAGCAATGGTACATCCTGAGATCAAAAAAGCAGAGTGAGCCATGTCTGGCACTCCTTGACTGAAGTCTAAGGATACAAACGATTCAAGTCAGACTAAAGCAAGAGGTTCTTCCCCTCCTCAAGGCTTGTATTTAATTAGATGTTATATTTATTTCTGCTCTATTATATCCTAAATTTTCTCATCTCCTCGCTCTTTGTTTACTGTAGGCAGTCCTTTAACTATGAATATGGAGATAATTTGCCAGGAACTAGACATTCCCTTGAGAATTATAGACAAAGAAGGGGTGAGGTGGGAGGGGGCACCCCATAGACTTTAAACTGAAATGGTAATACAAACAAGTCTTTTCTTCTCTAAAACTGACAGCACAATCATTAGGCTTTGTGGTTTTTTTCCTCCCCTTTCCTCCCCTTCCCTCCCCTTTCCCTTCCCCCTTTCCCTTCCCCTTTTCCCTTCCCCTTTTCCCTTCCCCTTTTCCCTTCCCCTTTCCCTTTTCCCTTTTCCCTTTCCCTTTTCCCTTCCCTTCCCTTCCCTTCCCCTTTTCCTTCCTTCCTTCCTTCCTTCCTTCCTTCCTTCCTTCCTTCCTTCCTTCCTTCCTTCCTTCCTGGAAGGAGGAGGCTCTCTTCCATACTGGGCAGAACTTGAGCATAGAACCTCAAAGCCCACCCCCACAGTGACATACTTCCTCCAAGGCCACACTTCCTCCAACAAGGCCACACATCATAATAGTGCCACTTCCCATGGGCCAAGCATATTCAAACAATCACAGTTCCCAACTATTAGGGAAGTTTAGGAGGTGTGGTCTTGTTGGAGGAAGTGTGTCACTGGAGGTGGGCTTTGAGAGCTTAAGAGCTCATGCCACTTTGAGCTCATGCTTTCTGTTGGTGCTGGCAGTTCAAGATGTGAGCTTTCCACTTCTGCTTTAGCTGCCATGCGTGCTGCTTGCTGCTATGTCTTCTTACCATGACACACTCTTACATCTTTGGACCTGTACACCAAATAAATCCTTCTTTGTAAAAGTTCCTTTGGTCCTCCTGTGATAAGAGCAATAGCAAGGCAACTAAAGCAGAGAGTCAATTGGTACAGTCCTTTAATGAGGTAAACCAGGCTCTCACAGAAACCCCAGAACTGGGCATTCTGTCTTCAAAACCCCTTCTTGTCATTTGTGGCAGAGAACAAGTCCTTATCCTTGGGGTGACTCAGTGTCCAGGGACAGAACTGCAGCCTGCAGCCTGTGTTTTCAAAGAAAATGCTGCATCAGAGTAGAACCTCTGTCTAAAATGTGTGGAAGCCCTGGCACTACTAGTTGGAGCAGCCTCTAAGCTATGTTTGGGACTATTATCAGAGTGTCTCATATCCCATCAGGTAAAGGCTGTACTAGAATTAAAAAGGCACCCATAACTGGAAGTATACTAACAAAATGTTAGGTAATCTCTGAACACAACCCAGAGATAGCTATCAAAATTTGTGGTACCCTGAGTCATTTCTAGTCCTGTTTCCTTCTTGCAAAGATCAGTTAAAATATTATCTTTGCAACTTCCCAGAATGTCACAGGTTCTTTGCAATTACTTCTTCATTTTAATGTTTTGAGACATTTAGCAATTTCTAATTCATTTCCTTACTTGTTTAAAAAATTAGCAGATTTTTTTCTGGTTTTATTACTGTTGCTGTTATTGTTATTCTTTTTTTATTTGTTTGTTTGTTTATTTTTGTCAAATTGACATAAGCTAGAGTTGTCTGGGAAAGTTTTCAGGTGAGAAAATGTTTCCATCAGATTCCCTAAAGGCAAGGCATAAGGACATTTTCTTGACTGATGATTGATGTGGAAGGACTGAGCCCAGTGGGAGCCATTCCACTTCTGAGCAGGTGGTCCTGGGTTGTATAAGAAAGCAGGTTGAGTAAGCCTTAGAGAGCAAGGCAGCAAGAAGCATCTCTCCAATGTCTCTTTTCAGTTCCCTTCTCCAGGTACATGCATTGTTCCTACCTTGGATTCCCCTGATGATGGATTATAACCTATGAACCAAATAAACTCTTCTTCCTCAAGTTACTTTAGGTTATAATGTTTTAACATAGCAATAGAACCCCTAAGATGGACTCTCCTTTTCTGCATGGTGATGGTAGCAGATCTCCAGGTGAGGAGCCACACACAACACCCTGGTTATATTAGTATGCTGAGAAGTTTAGGGTATCTATAAATGACCACTGAGAACATTATATCTCAGATCTAGTTGTGTGTGTATATGTGTGTGTATGTGTGTTATTTCTACCTTCAATAGGTACTCAACATGTACATATATCTTTAGTCCAAACTTTATATATACTTGAACATGCCTTCTCATTTGAGTCAATGGTCAAATAAGCTCTGTGTACTGCCTTCAAATCCCCAGGGAGAGGACACTTCTCAAGACCAAGTTTGTTGGAATTTAGTGATGAAACTGGTGCAGAGATAGACTTGTTGGGTTTGCTCACCCAGTCCCACCTGAAATAAGTATGAATGAGAAACTGGGGAGTCATACTGAGGAGAAAGTGAGGCAGCTTGAGTAATTTACAAAAACTGGAGTATGTGCTGCCAATTTCTTTTGCTGTATCAACAGCAGTGTATTTCTGTTGTATCATGAGTACATGTTAGAGCAGAGACACAGGCACAGACCCTGAGATCAACTGCAGAGGAGTTGAAAGGAGCAGGCCAGAGGCAAATGAGTATTTTAATAGCAAATGAGAATGACTCAGGCCCTGGCTTACTTCTTCAGGCACCTTCAACTCTCTGACCTCTGCTTTATCATGCTTTCATGCCCAGACAGCAGGGAAAGGGCAGAAAAGTGGAGATTCATAATGGTAAGTATCTACCCTGCCCATTATTATTTTTTCAATAAAGAATTTTAACTGGTACATAAAAATAGAAAAATTATAAACACCAATATAGTACCCAATAATATATCTCAAGAGCTATATACATTGCATTCAAGTTAAACAGAGCTTGCTCTGTCGGAACTCTGTCTAAACTCTACCCCCACAGCAGTCAGGTAGGCTTGACCCTGTCTAAAAGGGCTGCTTGGCCCCTCCTCCTCTCTCTCTTACTCTCTTGCCTCTCTCTTACCTTACCCCCTTGCTCCACCTCTCTTTCTCCCTCGCAAAGCCAGCCTCCTGTATTCTCTCCTTATCTCTGCCTTTCTCTGCCTCTACTACTCTCTTAAGTCCTCTCCCCTTGCCCTGAATAAATTTTATTCTATACCATACCGGTGTGGGTCTGGTCTCTGAGGGGGAAGAGATGCCTTGGCATGGGCCCGCCGAGGTACCTCCTTCCCCCACACCCACAAGAATATATTCATATAGCTCTTTCTCTTTTTATAATCACAACATTGGTGCTGTGATTCGGATCCAAAAACTCTGCAGGTTTGCATCCCATCTAAGGCCCACGCTCGCTAGCCCAGATCTGGTAAGCCCCCATTCCCGCTGGTCAGAGTAACCATCTGCATGGTCCCAGAGAAGATTTCTTGAGCTCATAGCTACCCCTGTGTTTTCCCTTGGGTGACATTTCCCTTTCCTCATTCTTGAGGCTGAGAATTCAAGACTATGTCTGGAAGACCCCCCCCCCCCCCATGTGTCTCGCCCTTGGGTCAGTCTGCTATAGCTTAGCCTTCCCCCTTCTCCTTCTCTTACTTGCAGCCTGTTAGTTTAGCTGGTTTGCCTGTAAAACAAGTTTGCCTGCCCCTGCCATGGACCCTGCTTGCTGTCCTCTCCCACTCCTCCACTTCTCACTCTCTGCTTGGAGTCTGTCTTGCCTGGACTGCTCATGCTTGGTTCCCCCAGCCTGCTTATGCTCTGCTGGTCCTGGCCTCCCTAAGCTACTTTGGGTCCTTATTTTCCCCAACCACCGTGGGCTGTGACTCCCAGCTGTTGGTAGGAAGTCCTGTCTCGCAGCAGTACAACCTTCTCCTGCACTCATGTGCATGAGAAAGCTCCCACAAGAGCTGCTGCCATTCAGTCCCCAGCCTCTGCCATGTGGGTTATGCCAATCAGCTGAGCCCAAACCAACCACTCAGTTCCACATTTTCTGCTATCAGACTGTAGACATCTGCAAACACACATTGGCATATTGATTGGTAAGGAGTTTCTCCAGTTGGTAAGAGGGATCCTATGTGTCCAGATAGCTCCTGGCCAGCCTCTTTTGGGCTAAGGTGTTGGCTTTCAATGCCCCAGTTCTTAAGACCGGCCTCCTGGCCGACCTACAAGTTAGGACATAGGACTTTTGGGTGACTTCCTTCTCGAAGGCAATTCACAAACCCTTTTGGCTTTTGCAGCTGGCCGGAAAATCCTGGTACCAGGTTAAATTGCTTTCTGACAATTTCCAGGAAATTGCCAGTCGCTGAAGTCTCTAGTTATTCTCATGACCTGAATTTCTAGTTTGACTGTATACTGACAGGTTACTGAGTTCTTTACTTGGGATGCTGGTATGAAAGGTTCAGAGACACCCCTATCCACTGTCACCCAGTGGACACTAAAATGTCCTCAAACATATTTTAAGGGATCTTCACACATACTGCCAGCAGTCTGGTAAATTAAAAACAAAAGGCCCAAGCACTTACCTATCCATGCTCCCTCTGGTTCAGTTTATGTCACAGGCTTAAATCTGCCTGGACAACTAATTTTCTTTCACCACAATTTTATGTCATTGTTGCCAGCTCTCTTATACTGGCTCTAGCCATATGCATCTTTGCTAAAGTTACCTAAAGTTTTCATTTTTATCCTATCTTAATATGATTTTTACTACTGTCATTAAATTCTATTCAGTTATAACTATGCTATATAGTCCTCAAGCTTGTCAGAAGTTTGTTAACTATTAAGTTTATGACATACAGAATTCCCAAAAGCCTCTAACGTTTCTCCTACAAGGTCTCAGAAGATGTGGACACAGCTACAGGATGCTACCTGGACTGTGATATGATAATCACTGAAATATGCAGTGGGAAAAACCGGATACCCTGAGTCAAATGACTTAGCTAAAATAAAGGTAAGGCATTGCTCATGTCACCCGTATTCATTCCACAGAGAAAAAGCCCAGCATCTTCTGTGCTTGAAAGCCAGACTGACCTCACAAGCTGCCATTGAGGCCATTGGCTAGTGGACTCTGTCATTTTTAAAATAATATAACTGCTAAACAATTGTTTATTCTTTCTCAAACTTCTGACTACATTGACAGCTAGACAGCTACCTCCTTACCTAAACTCTGTTTCCATTAATCAAATGCTTCATATTTCCTCTTCTTGCTATGCCATTGTTCTAATATAATCTGAGTTCCTATAAATTTGCCTAACTTTAATAAAACATTCCACTATATGATCCAACTTTTAATCTTGTTCCTTTTGCTCCACAAAAGGCTCATCTTAAATACTGTTCATGTGGTTAACTCATGTTGTTATCTGTCTGATACACTTATAAGCTACAGGAAACCTACTCAGATCTACTTCTCATGGACCAAATAGCCTCCATCCAGAGAAGTACATCTGCCCAAAGTTCACACTTGCTACTTATTCCAAACAATAAGAATAAAAATAAGATATATTATATGATAAAACAATCCATTTTCAATAAAGAAGAGAAATTTCACCCAATTTAAAAAAATAAAAAATCTTATGTCGGTCTCTGCCTGTAATTTCAGCTTCCTGGAGGATGAGGAGGGGAGTCCTGAAGATCAAATCCAGCCTGAGCTATAGAATGAGGCTCTATATCAGTTAAAAGTAAAGAAACAAATACTAACAAAAAGGGGTAGGGATTTAGGTCAGAGTTAGTTTTTAACCCAGTATGCATGTGTTTGATCCTCAATGCTGGAAAAAATTATTATATACAATAGTAATTCAAATAATGATTTCTAAAAGTTTCTTGGAGTAAGGGATTTCAACAATGGCTGATATCACAAACAGAATCCAGTGTGTCTCCTTTTGGTAGACAATCACAAGCAGTAATAGGCTGGCTAGCCTTCCTGGGCATGTACAATGTGTAAGGCCACAGGAACTCTTTGTATATGAGCTTTACCCAACTCCCCCTGCCACCCAATCCCACCCGTGGATTAGGCTGCCTCAACATCCTCACTGAGGTTTAGAGGAAATCTTTCTTACACTTCAGCATATGGTAGAAACTACATACAATTCATGATCTTCTTTCTGCCCTACACTTTGATCTTTGTGGTGCTCACTTTCTGTGAAATAAAGCATACCCAGAAAAACAGGGTTTCTTTACACTTAGCAGAAAACTTTTGGAAGGATGTCCCATGAGAGGAACAAAAGTTACAGTCTTGCCTGTTTCCTCAGGCAAGAACTGAAGTTATCCAAGTATACATAAGTGGCTTCAAGTGAAGTTTATAGATCATCTAAATTCCCACCTGGCAGTGTGTATCCCATGCATATTGCTTTGCTTCATGCAGAATTCACTCCAAGGAAACTGTTTCTCCCAATAACTTTCATCTTTATACAGGAGAGGGTGTGGAACTGGGCATCAGGAAATAAGAGCTGAGTTCTGAGAAGCAGGGACTCTGAGCAAAATACAATCTCAAGAATGACATGTACATTCAAATGACAGAAGTGCCCAGGTCCATAGCTCCTGTTGGCAAATGAGATAGAGTCATTCTCTATTGTTTTTGCCTTTAATTTCTGCTTCTTAAAACCTCTAGTTCTAGAGAAGAGAGCCATGCCTTTTATTCTACCTCAACTATTTCTGTTCTAACACGTACTTATGGGAAAAAGCATGTGTTCTGGGTTGAACATGCTGTATATCCTAGTGGGGAACTCAAAGCAGCTGACCCTGGTCATAGGACATTCTCAACAGGAAGTAGGGACTACTGCAAACTTGTGCTCTGATTAATCTTTTCATTTTATACACCTGGGTACCTAAGCCCAGGAAGGGTATCAATCATTTTTAGCGTAGGTCTTTCCACTTCAACTAATTTAATCAACACAATCCCTTATAGCTTAGTTCAGATGCTAAATAATCCCTGACAGGAGTGTCTGTAGGTTTGCCCCAGGTAACTTCAGATCCTCGGTTGACAACACAATGCATGCCTCTATAAGACACCGTAGGCTAGCAAATTAGAAGTTCAGTGCCAGTAATGGGTTACCTCTTTTGGAGTTTTTGCATACTGAGGCTTCATAGACCCGTAACCATTAAAGGTGGTTGATAGTGCTATGAATTATCCTCCAGAACTAAACAGTAAGGCACCACATACTCAAGTCCAAGAACATGAAGAAATCAAGTTGGTACTGATCTGAAACCTTCACCCACTGGTTAGCTTTCCTACAGTGCTGGCAGGTGCTATGCTCAATACTTGTGGTGGTTTGAATATGTTTGGCCCAGGTGTGGTTCTGATGCTTTGATTTAATCAGGAATCTGTCTTTAATGATGCTGAAGGTCCTTTCCCCCAATTGGTTTTTAATCTGTCAATTAAGATGCCAGCATTCAGTGAGTGGGTGGAAAGAAAGAGGTGGGACTTCCAGATTCCCACAAGCTAGGAGAAGGGGAGGAGGGAAGAGGAGAATAGAGATTCTTGGGGGAGACTCAGAATTTTAGGGGAAATCTTCCAAAATGTAGGCAGAAAGGGAAAGCACCCCACAGAAGGACAGCCTGAAATCATCTTGGGTAGCAAGATTAATGGTCTTCACAGGAGGTAACCCAGCAACTAAGCTGAGGGTAGATTAAGAGATGTTGAGCTAGGAGTGAAGGGAAGGTTATACTAGCTACTGTAGGCTTAGAAGAGCCCAGCCACTGAGCCAGTAAACCAGGTTAAAAATGAACTAATGTGTGTGTGTGTCTTTCATCCATGGATCCAAGAGAACCTAAAGCAGGGTTGTAAAAACTACATGCTACACCGGCGAGTGGCACTATTAGGAGGTTTGGCCCTGTTGGAGTAAGTGTGGCCTTGTTATAGGAAGCGCCACTGTGGGAATGGGCTTTGAGACCTCACTTCCTGGAAGGTTGTCTCTTCTTGGTTGCCTTCAGATCAGGATTTAGAACTCCTAGCTCCTCCCTTATCATGTCTGCCTGCATGCTGCCATGCTTCCTGTCATGATGGTAATGGACTGAACCTCTGAAAGTGTAAGCTAGCCCCAATTTAATGTTTGCCTTTATAAGAGTTGCCATGGTCATAGTATCTTTTCACAGCAATGGACCCTAACTAAGACAATACTGGAGGAGAAAGTAATTATCAATTTTACCCAACTATGAATAATGTGAGCTGTAGTAATGACTGGCCTGGCAAGATGACCACTGGTATAATAGTGGCATGAATGTCATAGGAGTAACCAACTGTTAAGAACAAAAATAAAAGCCATTTTGTATAACTTAGAAACCATTTTTCTTTGGTGTAACTTAAAAAGACATGTTGTAAAATTCAGGTGACAACAGATGCTGGCGTGGATGTGGAGAAAGGGGAACACTCCTCCATTGTTGGTGGAAATGCAAGCTGGTTCAACCACTCTGGAAATCAGTCTGGCGGTTCCTCAGAAAATTGGACATAGTACTACCGGAAGATCCTGCAATACCTCTACTGGGCATATATCCAGAAGATATTCCATCTGGTAATAANTCACCCCTTCCTAGAATTAAGAACAAAGCACACATTGAAAGAGTTACAGAGATCATGTGTGAAGCTGAATCCAAAGGATGGACCCAATGACTGCGGCTGCCAGGGATCCATCCCACAATCAGCCACCAAACATAGACACTATAGCATATGCCAGCAAGATAGTGCTGAAAGGGCCTGGATATAGCTGTCTCGGGGGAAAGTATACCAATGCCTAGCAAACATGGAGGTGGAAGCTCACAGTCAGCTATTAGATGGAACACAGGGTTCCCAAGGAAGGAGCTAGAGAAAGTACCCAAGGAGCTGAAGGGGTCTTCAACCCTATAGGTGGAAGAATAACCATGAACTAACTAGTACCCCCTGAGCTCATGTCTCTAGCTGCATATATAGAAGAGGATGGCCTAGTTGGCCATCGTTGGGAAGAGAGGCCCCTTGGTCATGCAGACTTTATATGCTCCAATACAGGGGAACTCCAGGGTCAAGAAGTGGGAGCGGGTGGGTAGGGGAGCAGGGCCAGGAGGGGAGAGGGTATAGGGAACTTTCTGGATAACACTTGAAATGTAAATGAAGAAAATATCTAATAAAAGTTGGAAAAAAAAAAGCCATGTTGTGTGACTTGAAATACTCCGATGCCCGTGCTTACCACCAGGCGTCTCTGACAAGGCCTCAGAAGCAAGGCCTTGGTGGGCTACCGAGTAATTTGGCTATGAACCTAGCCCAGGACTGATCTCATATGCTAATGAACTAACCCCCAGGTAGTCTTGATGTACTAGTTAGTCACTGTGAGCTGTGAACCCTGATAGGGCTATGCTATTACTTATTGAAATGATAACAAAAATCGGAACTTTGGGAATGGTCTGTAGGATGATACTGCTATATTCTGAGACACTGTGTTGATACCCATCAGCAGGAAGACTAAAAACTGAGGCCCTGGCCTTAGGGACTGTTGAACTTCCAGCTCTGTTGCTGGGCTCACACAGTCCTGCTTGTCAGAGAGAGCTGCTGTCCAGGATTCTTGTGGATCTTCAGGATGTCCAACAGTGCCAGCCTCCTACCTGTCACAGCTGGAGGACTTCATGGCAGACATGGGTAGAGCCTGCCAGCTTCTGAAGTATCTTTGCTAGAGAATATGCCCCAGTGGAACCCTGTAGCAGCATTTCTGTCGAAACAAGTGCTCTCCCTGCTTGGTAAGATGTCTGTTTAACCTTGATAACTTGCATAATATTATCAGGAATTTATTGCGTGAATAAACTGAATGTATTTGAAAGAAAGACAAATTCTGTGTGGACATCCTAATTTCTGAGAGTCTTACAGCACATAGGCCATGCTATCTGCACCAACGACTTTCTGGTTGGATTTATATCCACCACACAAAGATGAAATCCTTCATATATTGGACAAAGTACCTGTGACTTGACTGGATAAAGACCACAGGAGATCGTTCTGTTCAACCAATGTAATATCGCACTGACTTGTAATGACTTACCATTATGCCCATAGATTAATGCATCTCTCAGTTCTCATCTGAGAAGCCTCCATTTTCAGTAAATTGTGATTAACATAGACACCCACAACTTTCCAAAGTGTCTTTCCCATGTGTTTTGATTAGTTTAATTAATATAACTCTTCAATGCAGTCAGCAAGAAGTCTCCCTCCTCTTTTAGAGTCTAAAAGGGTGAATGTCTGCCACCTTGTGTTCAGAGTCAAAAAAGCACCTGCAGCATTTGGAAGCAACACACACTCTTTTCTGTCTAGTCTAATGACACATTTATTTTCCATTCCCAAGGCCAATCTATAATTGTTTAAGTGAGATTAAAAAAAACAGTAATATTTGTAGGAAAAACATACACTCAAATAATGGATAACTTGGACTACAGCAGACTATGACCCATTCACATGTGCACCTTCTGACTTAATTCGTTTTATAAAATGTGATACTAAAACACCAACAGTTCAGAGGAAGCAATGGACTGCAGGATACCTTAGAACCTTGAGGAATTTTTCTCTGTCTTATAAAGTAATGGAATTGTTTAACAATAATAATTTGATTTAACTTTTAGTTTTAAGAGCTGTGGAGCAATTGATGGAATGGAGACAGGTGTCCATATAATAAAGTCAAAGCAAAACAAACCTGAGAATAAGTCTTCTCTTAACCTATAAAATTTCACTTCCTATAGTAGACTAAAATAATTTAAATCTAGTTAATTGTCATAGAGGAGGAAGAGGAGGAAGAAGAAGAGAAGAGAAGAGTTTTCTCCTTCAATATTTTATAGGCTAACAAATTCAGAAGAAAAGCAACAGGTTGTTGGTGTTTTGAGACAGTGTTTTGTTATATACCAGGCAGACGTAGAACTCACTTTTATAGCTCAGGCCTGGCTCATGATGATGCTCTGAACATTAAGGTTACAAGGGTGAGCCCCCATGTATGGTTTAGCAATATATTGCCTAAATATTTAACCACATGCCCAGAGATTTTTAAAAAGTAGTTGTGAACCTCTACCTCCTCAATACTCTTACAACATATATATTTTTATTTTTACAAACACACACACATACATGCCTACCTTTTTAAAGATAAGCTTCCATAGACAATTTAAATTTATTATTCTTACTTCCTGAAGAGTCTGAAGGCTAATACCAATGGTTCCATGCAGACACAGAAGTCTAACCAGGACAACAGTCCATATTCCTTAGTTCCTGAACTTAACTGACACAGATTTGTCTCAGTCGTCCAAGAGAAAGCCCCTACAAGGCAGGATACATTCATCTTTGCATGACTCATGGTGCTAGGACCTGTAAAACCTTGTGCACAGACATAGATGTACAGGAGATGTTGAACAATGGTGGGGTAATCACAATGTGCTCAGGAAAAGATCTGGAGAATTCCACAACACAATTTGAAACATTTCTAATTTCTAATCTTCCCAAAGATAGTTATATATATATATATATATATATATATATATATATATATATATATATATATATATATATATATATATATGGCTAGGAACTATTTGTGGTCAATTTTTAAAATCTGAATGAGCAAAATAAAATCATCTGACTTACAGTGTTTTGAGAGGATTGAATTGTAAAGTTTCCTTTGGTCACTACATGTACTATTTATAGATATTGATGTCAGTGAAAAAGAAACATATTAATAAAAATAGAGCCCATTCAGCCCTGAAAAGGCAGCTAGAGCATAAAAGCAAACAGCCTAGGGTAGGTTAGATCACTGGGCATCATTGGGCTGACAAAACATTCTGTAAAGAATTGTCTCCTTAACACATTAAAATTCATAGGCCAATTCTATAACCCTAACTATTCCATGAAAGCTAGTAGATTTATAAAACATAACAAAACAAAAACTAACAGTTTAAAACTAATTGTTTACACTTTATATTTTAAACTTGAAGACTTGTTCTTGAAGCCATACAAGAACAGCTTTTCTTTTGCCTGGTTATCACCCTGGCAAAACTTTAATGCCAGTACTGTAGGTGCTTGTGAATTGAGTGAAGTGGATTTTAAAGTCCTGACGGACAGGACCGGTTTGGTAAGGAGTCTCTAAGGCTTCAAGTATGGATGAGCATCTTCCACCTCCTGCAGTCTGGATTTGTCACCACCTGAGGTCAGTCGCTATTTCCAGTCTGCACATTTGTTGCTGCTTGAGGCCATTGTTCATAGTGATTGCTAGAAGAAATCCCACAGACATCCCCAGCACTCTCAAGGTCTTTACAATTAGCGACCAGTTTCCTGTGTCAGATGGCCTCTGTGGTCAGGGTGCCTGCCTAGAGTTCTGCTACGATCTCAGCCAAAGGCTGACAAGCTGGAAACTAAATTACTGCTTAAAAGATGTGATGGCTCCCATGCCACCGTGCCCACTGCCCACAGAGTAAGGGCTAGACCTTGAAATCCTGGGAACCTTCCTCCAGTTCCTCACTGGAGTTCAGATGGAATTGGAGAATATCATTCTCAGGAGGGGACAAGCCTCTAGGTGCCTGTGGGGTACAGCCTAAAAGCCTGAGGAGAGAATGCTCAGTTCCGAGAAACAGCAACTGTTACCCAGAGGAAGGAGCTGCTCACGGTGGAACCCAACGCTCGGCTGTAGGGTGCATCAAGAGCACTCATCAGTAGCCAGTGATCCTGGATTTAACTCACTGTATTACTTTTCTGTTCCAGATAAAATAAAAAGGACTAAAGGAACTTAAGAATGAGCTTATTTGGTTCCAGAAGGATAAGAACGTATCGTGGTGGGAAAACAGGGCAGCCAGAGCAGGAAGCCGAGAACCCAACAAGGAGGAAGCAGAGCAACTAGACAGTTGCACAGGCTGAAAACTCTCAAAGCCGAACCTCAGAGATGCATTTCCTTTAGCAAGAACCCTTAAACCTCTTCCAAACAGCACCAACTGAGGAGCAAGTGTTGAAGGATCCAAATGCCTAGGCCTAAGTAGGACATTTCTCATTCAAAGCAACACACCCACATATAGCACACAGGTAAGTGCCTTGCATGGGGTCTGATGGGATTAGGGATTAAGGTCAGTGTTAGGTTAGGGTCAGGGCGAGGGCAAGGGCGAGGGTGAGGGCGAGGGCGAGGGCTGAGAGTTCTTTTTTCTGCAGAGATGTGAAGAAGTACCTAGTCATCTTATATAGGACAAGATGGAACAACAATAGCAATAATTATTCCCAAATCCAATTTGGCAAATTAGTGAATTTTTAAGAGTTATGGGATTATAGGCAAAGAGTAGCAATGACTAAGAGACATGAATCAGCCAAAGCCTACGTTCCTAGTTATGGTTGCTATTCTTATGATGAAACACTCTGTTCAAAAACAAGCTGGGAAAGGAGGAGTTTGTTTAGTAGTCTTTTATTAAAGGAAGTCAGGACAGAACCTCAAGCAGGGCTGGAACCTAGAGGTAGCAGCTGATGCAGAAGGGAGCAGCTTATTGGCAGGGTCATCGTGGCGTACTCAGACTGCTTTCTATAGAACTTAGGGATAGCTCAGGGATGATATCACACAAGTGGGCTGAGCCATCTCCCATCAATCACTAGTTAAGAAAATGCCCACAGCTAGATCTTATGGAGTCATTTTTTCCAGTTCAGACTCCTTCTTTTTAGATAATTCTAGCTTGTGTCAAATTTCATAAAACTAGCCAGTACAATTGACCTCTTGTCAACTTGGACAAACATGCATTTCACTGTTAAGTCATAATATTTCCCTTTTTTTGTAAACTGACTTAATTTTCTTATTGTATTCAACAAAATATATATTTTTATACCAATCATAAAAATGATGAACATGTTATATAGAAAATGTTTGTTTGTTTTATTTTTAGTAGAACTTTAAAATCTTGGCTCTTACTGTAGTACAAACACAAAATAAGAACAATTTTTAGACATTGGAGTTCATTGTAATAAAGTTATATTTCAATGACCCCCACATCACCAAAGGATTTTACCTCCATAGTAGCTATGCCAAAGAATGAATTGTAGGCACGATTATTTGGACACATATTTCCTGCTATGGTCAAAGCTATTTGACTTGAATGATTGACATCATTCTCAATCCATAGGGAACAGGTTACTTTCATTTAAGAAATGGTGTGTGTATTAAGATGGTCTATCTATGAAGGCATTCATCAACTATTTCAGTGAACAATGGTTCTACTTGTAGGGTGGCACAGATGTTAGGTGAGGGTAAGATTCTGGTTCATTAGCTGTGATGATTTTGAAAAGCATTCTTCTCAGAAAAAGAGTAACTTAGGTCCTCTTCTTCAAAATTGATACAATAATTATAAATATCAAGCAAAACAATCAGTCCCATTCTTTGTTTTTCTCTTATAAGCCACCTCCCAAATTAATTGTCTACATTTCTTTTGGCTGTATAAATAATTTTCAAATAGGTAAGTGTACTGGCTAGGTTTGTGTCAACTTGACACAGCTGGAGTTATCACAGAGAAAGGAGCTTCAGTTGGGGAAATGCCTCCATGAGATCTAGCTGTGAGGCATTTTCTCAATTAGTGATCAAGAGCCCCTGGTGGGTGGGACCATCTCTGGGCTGGCAGTCTTGGGTTCTATAAGAGAGCAGGCTGAGCAAGCCAAGGGAAGCAAGCCAGTAAAGAACATCCCTCCATGGCTTCTGTATCAGGTCCTGCTTGAGTTCCAGTCCTGACTTCCTTTGGTGATGAACAGCAGTATGGAAGTGTAAGCCGAATAAACCCTTTCCTCCCCAACTTGCTACTTGGTCATGATGTTTGTGCAGGAATAGAAACCCTGACTAAGACAGTAAGCTATTATGAAAACCATAGTATAGTGTAAAAACATGAAATAAACAATCCTACTAATAGAGAGGCTGAGATAGGAGGAGCATGATTTCAAGACCATTATATGGTATACAGCAAGACACTATCATTTTTTTTTTTTTTTTTGAGACAAAGTTTCTCTGTGTTGCCCTGGCTGTCCTGGAACTCACTTTGTAGACCAGGCTGGCCTCGAACTCAGAAATCTGCCTGCGTCTGACTCCTGAGTGCTGGGATTAAAGGTGTGCACCACCACACCCGGCCATATTTTTGAATTTCAATTAATTAGGAAATGTTGGTAGTATTAATTTTCATATTAAGAGATATTAAGGAAAAGTGATTATTGCTTCTTGTTATTTTTGTTGTTAGAGGTGGAATTATGTTTGTGAGTTTGTTGAAAGAGTGCTTTCTTGCTTTTTCTATGGTGTAGTTACTCCTTGTGTTGGTGTTTTCTATCTATTATCCTTTGTAGGGCTGGATTTGTGGAAAGATGTTACATAAATTTGGTTTTGTCATGGAATATCTTGTTTTCTCCATCTATGCTAATTGAGTGTTTTGCTTCCATAACCTAAGGAAAGAGATGCCTCTCCCAGTGCCACAAGCATCACATCAATGGTTACATCCTCAAAGATTTCTATTTCTCCCTTAATACCCATGATTCTCCAATATGGGCAAAGCTCCTCCACCTGATTCATGCTGAAGTTTGACTGGCTTAAGATCAAGTAATACATGTAGGTAAGCATGTATTCCCATTGGCTTATATAAGCAGCCCACCAAGACTACTTTCCAGTGTATTGTGATTTCTTCTTGAACCTTGGAGGGGATAATGGAGCTGTCCATGTATGGCTAGGTATTGGGCCACTGTGCTGCATAGTTTTAGGTCAAGTTGACACAAGCTAGAGTCATCTGACAAAAGGGAGCCTCAGTTGAGAAAAACTCCCCATATTATCTGGTTGTAGGGTTCTTTCTTTCTTTCTTTCTTTCTTTCTTTCTTTCTTTCTTTCTTTCTTTCTTTCTTTCTTCCTTCCTTCCTTCCTTCCTTCCTTCCTTCCTTCCTTTCTTTTCCTTTCCTTTTCTTCTTTCTTTTCTTATTTCTAAAGATTTATTTATTATATCTAAGTACACTGTAGCTGTCTTCAGACACACCAGAAAAGGGCATCAGATATCATTACAGATGGTTGTGAGCCACCATGTGGTTGCTGGGATTTGAACTCAGGACCTTCAGAAGAGCAGTCAGTGCTCTTAACCACTGAGCCATCTCTCTAGCCCATAGAGTATTTTCTTAGTTAGTGATTAATAGGGGCAGTCCCAGCCCATTGAGGGTCGTGCCATCCCTGGGATGGTGGTCTTAGATGCTATAAGAGAGCAGTCCAAGCAAGCTATGGGGAACAAGCCATTAAGCAGCATCCCTTCATGGTTTCTGGATTGGCTCCTGCCTCCTCATTCCAGCCTTCCTTGAGTTTCTGCTCTCACTGCTTTTAATGATGAACGGTTATATTGAACTTTGAGTGAAATAACACTTTCATCCCCAAGTTGCTTTGGTCATGGCATTTTATCACAGCAATAGTAATTCTAACTAAGACAGATACTACGCCATAGCAAACATCACTTGTCAGACTGCATGTCTGCCTAGCCATTGGGGTGCCTGAGCACCACCACCAAGCCTCTGAGGGGAAGCAGAACACAGTCCATGATAGGAGTCCTAGCCCATGTTTTCCTGTGTGAGAAACAGTCTGGTCTAAAATAGGTGCTCTTGTTTCTAGCCTCTTGTGTACCTAGACACTGCTAGGTACTGCGGGGAGATGGAACAGAGGTCAACACAGTTCAAATCACTCCCAGCAACAAAGTCTTCCATATTCCTACTAGGATAATCCATTAAGCCCCATTTAAAGCATTCCACTGCTTTCCAAATCCAAAGTCCCAGGACCAGATGGATTTAGAGCAGAGTTCTATCAAACCTTTAAAGAAGACCTAATACTAGTACTCCTCAAACTATTCCACAAAGTAGAAACAGAAGGCACACTACCCAATTCATTCTATGAAGCCATAATTACTCTGATACATGAACCACCCAAAGACCCAATAAAGAAAGAGAACTTCAGGCCAATTTCTCTTATGAATATCGTTGCAAAAATATTCAATAAAATTCTCGCTAACCCAATCCAAGAACACATCAAACGAACATCCAGCATTATCAAGAATGCTTCATCCCAAAGATGCAGGGATGGTTTAATATATGGAAAACCATCAACGTAATCCATTATAAAAAACGAACTCAAAGCCAAAACCACATGATCATCTTGTTAAATGCTGAGAAAGCATTTGACAAAATCCAACACCCATTCATGAAAAAAGTCTTGGAAAGCAGGAATTCAGGGCCCATACCTAAACATAATAAAAGCAATCTACAGCAAACCAGTGGCCAACATCAAGCTAAATGGAGAGAAACTGGAAGCAATCCCACTATAATCAGGGACTAGACAAGGCTGCCCACTTTCTCCCTACCTATTCAATATAGTACTTGAAGTCCTAGGCAAGCAATTCGACAACAAAAGGAGATCAAGGGGATACAAATTGGAAAGGAAGAAGTCAACATATCACTATTTGCAGATGATATGATAGTATATATAAGTGACCCTAAAAACTCCACCAGAGAACTCCTAAACCTGATAAACAGCTTCAGTGCAGTAGCTGGATATAAAATTAACTCAAACAGATCAGTGTCCTTTTTCTACACAAAGGATAAACGGGCTGAGAAAGAAATTAGGGAAACAACACCCTTCACAATAGTCACAAATAATATAAAATTCTTTAGTGTGACTCCAACTAAGGAAGTAAAAGATCTCCATGACAAGAACTTCAAGTCTCTGAAGATCTCAGAAGATGGAAAGATCTCCCATGCTCATAGATTGGCAGGATTAATATAGTAATCAGTGTTCTTGCTAAAAGCAATCTATAGATTCAATGCAATCCCCATCAAAATTCCAATGCAATTCTTCACAGAATTAGAAAGGGCAATTTGCAAATTCATCTGGAATAACAAAAAACCTAGGAGAGCAAAAACTCTTCTAAACAATCAAAGACCATCTGGGGCAATCCCTATGCCTGACCTCAATCTGCAGTATGGGGGGGGCAATTGTGATGAAAACTGCATGGTACTGGTACAGCAACAGACAGGCAGATCAATGGAATAGGATCGAAGACCCAGAAATGAATCCACACACCTATGATCACCTGATCTTTGACAAGGGAGCTAAAACTATCCATTGGAAAAAAGACAGCATTTTCAACAAATAGTGCTGGCACAACTGGCAGCTATCATGTAGAAGACTGGGAATTGATCCATTCTTATCTCCTTGTACTAAGGTCAAGTCTAAGTGGTTGAAGGACCTCCACATAAAACCAGAGACACTGAAACTTATAGAGGAGAAAGTGGGGAAAAGCCTCAAAGATATGGGCACTCCCCTTTTTAAGGACTTGTTTTGTCGTTTCCGATGTGCTGTAAGATCAAGAATTGACAAATGGGACCTCATAAAGTTGCAAAGCTTCTGTAAGGCAAAAGATACTGTCAACAAGACAAAAGGGCCACCAACAGATTGGGAAAGGATCTTTACCAATCCTAAATCAGATAGGGGACTGATATCCAATATATATAAAGAACCCAAGAAGGTGGACACCAGAATATCAAATATCCCCATTAAAAAGTGGGGCACAGAGTTAAACAAAGAATTCTCAACTGAGGAATACCGAATGGCTGAGAAGCACTTGAAAAAATGTTCAACATTCTTAATCATCAGGGAAATGCAGATCAAAACAACCCTGAGATTCCACCTCACACCAGTAAGAATGGCTAAGATAAAAAATTCAGGTGACAACAGATGCTGGAGTGGATGTGGAGAAAGGGGAACACTCCTCCATTGTTGGTGGGAATGGAAGCTGGTTCAACCACTCTGGAAATCAGTCTGGTGGTTCCTCAGAAAATTGGACATAGTACTACCGGAAGATCCTGCAATACCTCTACTGGGCATATATCCAGAAGATATTCCATCTGGTAATAAGGACACATGTTCCACTATGCTCATAGCAGCCTTATTCATAATAGCCAGAAACTGGAAAGAACCCAGATGTAAGGAATGGATACAAAAAATTTGGTATATTTACACAATGGAGTACTACTCAGCTATTAAAAACAATAAATATATGAAATTCCTAGGCAAATGGATGGATCTGGAGGCCATCATCCTGAGTGAAGTAACCCAATCGCAAAAGAACTCACATAACATGTACTCACTGATATGTGGATATTAGCCCAGAAACCTAGAATACCCAAGATACAATTTACTAAACACACGAAACTCAAGAAGAATGAAGATCAAAATGTGGATACTTCACCCCTTCCTAGAATTAAGAAAAAAGCACACATTGAAGGAGGTACAGAGATCATGTGTGGAGCTGAACCAAAAGGATGGACCAAACAGTGATTGCAGCAGCCAGGGATCCATCCCATAATCAGCCACCAAACATAGGCACGATTGCATATGCCAGCAAGATAGTGCTGAAAGGGCCTTGATATAGCTGTCTCGTGGGAGGCTATACCAATGCCTGGCAAACATGGAAGTGGATGCTCACAATCAGCTATTTGATAGAACTCAGGACTCACAAGGAAGGAGCTAGAGAAAGTACCCAAGGAGCTGAAGGGGTCTTCAATCCTATAGGTGGAAGAATAACATGAACTAACTAGTACCCCCAGAGCTAATGTCTCTAGCTGCATATATATAGAAGATGGCCTAGTTGACCAGCATTGGGAAGAGAGGCCCATTGGTCATGCAGACTTCATATGCCCCAGTACAGGGGAATGCCAGGGCCAAGATATGGGAGTGGGTGGTTAGGGGAGCAGGGCGGGGGATGGGGGAAGGTATAGGGGACTTTTGGGATAACATTTGAAATGTAAATGAAGAAAATATCTAATAAAAATGGGAATGTCAAAAAAATAGAAAAGAATTCTCAACTGAGGAATAATGAAGGACTGAGAAGCACCTGAAAAAATCTTCAACATCCTTAATCATCAGGGAAATGCAAATCAAAACAACACTGAGATTCCACCTCACACCAGTCAGATTGGATAAGTTCAAAAATTCAGGTGACAGCAGATGCTGGTGAGGATGTGGAGAAAGAGGAATAGTCCTCCATTATTGGTGGGATTGCAAGCTGATACAGCCACTCTGGAAATCAGTCTGGAAGTTCCTCACAAAATTGGAAATAGTACTACCAGAGGATCCAGCAATACCTCTCCTGGGCATATACCCAGAAGATGTTCCAACTTCTAATAAGGACACATGCTCTACTATGTTCATAGCAGTCTCATTTATAATAGACAGAAGCTGGAAATAACCCAGATGTCCCTCAACAGAGGATTGAATACAGAAAATGTTGTATATTTACACAATGGAGTACTACTCAGCTATTAAAAACAATGAATTTATGAAATTCTTAGGCAAATGGATGGATCTGGAGGATTTCATCCTGAGTGAGGTAACCCAATCACAAAATAGCATACATTATATGCACTCACTGGGAAGTGGATATTAGCCCTGAAACTTAGAAAACCCAAGATACAATTTCAAAACACATGGAACTCTAAAAGGAAGACCAAAGTGTGGATAATTCATTCCTTCTTAGAATGGGGAAAAAACACCCATGGAAGGGGTTACAGGGACAAATTTTGGAGCTGAGAATGAAGGAAGAACGATCCAGAGACTGCCCCATCCAGGGATCTATCCCATAAACAACCACCAAACCCAGACACTATTGCATTTGCCAGCAATATTTTGCTAATAGGACCCTGATATATCGGTCAGTGAGGCTATGTGATGTAACTTGTGAGACTATGCCAGTGCCTGGCCAATACAGAAGTGGATAATCACAGTTGCCTATTGGATGGAACTCATGGCTCCCAATGAATTAGCTAGAGAAAGTACCCAAGGAGGTAAAGGGGTCTGTAACCCTATAGGAGGAACAACAATATGAACTAACCAGTACCCCCAGAGCTTGTGTCTCTAGTTGCATATGTAGCAGAGGATGGCCTAGTTGGCTGTCAATGAGAGGAGGGGCTCTTAGTCTTGGGAAGATTATATGTCACAGCACAGGGGAATGCCAGGGCCAGGAAGCTGGAGTGGGTGGGTTGGGGAGCAGGGTTGGGGAGTTTATAGGGGACTTTTTGGAGAGGAAACTGGGAAAGGGGATGGCATTTGTCTTAGTCGGGGTTTCTATTCCTGCACAAACATCATGACCAAGAAGCAAATTGGGGAGGAAAGGGTTTATTCGGCTTACATTTCCATACTGCTGTTCATCAAAGGAAGTCAGGACTGGAACTCAAGCAGGAGCTGATGCAGAAGCCATGGAGGGATGTTCTTTACTGGCTTGCTTCCCCTGGCTTGCTCAGCCT
>LR749940.1:430806-521127 GCA_902729485.2 Mus minutoides | reverse complement strand
TGGCCATCAGTGGGAAGAGAGGCCCCTTGGTTATGCAGACTTTATTTGCCCCAATACAGGGGAACACCGGGGCCAGGGGGGGGGAGCGGGTGGGTAGGGTAGCAGGGCCGGGAGGGGGGAGGATATAGGGAACTTTCTGGATAACACTTGAAATGTAAATGAAGAAAATATCTAATAAAAGTTGAAAAAAAAAAAAAAACAACAAAGTAGCTAGATATGAATTTAACTCAAACATATCAGTTGCCTTTCTATACTCAAAGGATAAAGAGGGTGAGATAGAATATAGGGAAACAACACCCTTCACAATAGTCACAAACAATATAAAACATCTTGGTGTGACTCTAAACAAACAAGTAAAAGATCTGTATAACAAGAACTTCAAGTCACTGAAGAAAGAAATCAAAGAAGGGCTCAGAAGTTAGAAGGATCTCCCATACTCATGGATTGGCAGGAGTAATATAGTAAAAATAGCATCTCACTAAAAGCAATATACAAATTCAATGCAATCCCCACCAAAATCCAAACCCAATTCTTCATAAGGTTAGAAAGAGAAATTCTCAAATTCATCTGGAATAATTAAAACCCAGGATAGTGAAAACTATTCTCAACAATAAAAAATCTTCTGGGGGTATCAGCATCCCAGACCTCAAGCTGTACTACAGAGCAATTTGATAAAAACTACATGGTACTGGTACAGTGACAGGCAGAGAGAACAATGGAATAGAATTGAAGACCCAGAAATGAACCCACACATCTACAGTTACTTGATCTTTGACAAAGGAGCTAAAATTATCCAGTGGAAGAAAAATGGGGTTTTCAACAAATGGTGCTGGTTTGACTCGTGGTTAGCATGCACAAGAATGTAAATCAATTCATTCTTATCTCCTTGTACAAAGCTCAAATCCAAGTGGATCAAGGACCGCCACATAAATCTAGACACTAGATTACTTGAAAGTAATAGAAAAGAAAGTGGGGAAGAGTTTCAAGCGCATGGGCACAGGGGAACATATCCTGAACAGAACACCAATAGCCTAGGCTCTAAGATCAAGAATTGACAAATGGGAACTCATAAAATTACAAACTTCTGTAAAGGAAAGGACACTGTCAATAGGACAAAATGGCAACCAACAGATTGGGAGAAAATCTTTACCAACCCTACATCCAATAGAGGGCTAATATCCGTATATACAAAGAACGTAAGAAGTTAGACTCCAGAGAAACAACCCTATTAAAAACGGGGTGCAGATCTAAACAAAGAATCTCAACTGAAAAATAGTGAATGGCTGAGAAACACCTAAAGAAATGTTCAACATTCTTAGTCATCAGGGAAATACAAATCAAAATAACCCTGAGATTCTACCTCACACCAGTCAGAATGGCTAAGTTAAAAATTTCAGGTGACAGCAGATGCTGGCAAGGATGTAGAGAAAGAGGAACACTTCTCCATTGCTAGGGGGCTTGCAAGCTGTTACAACCACTGTGGAAATAAATTTGGTAGTTCCTCATAAAATTGAACATAATACTATTGGAGGACTGAGCTATACCATTGCTGGATATATACCCAGAAAATGCTCCAAAATGTAATAAGGACCCATGTTCCATTATGTTCATATCAGCCCATGAATAGCCAGAAGCTGAAAATCACCCAGATGTCCCTCAACAGAGGAATGGATACAGAAAATGTGGTACATTTACACAATAAAGTACTACACAGCTATTTTTTTTTGAGACAGAGTTTCTCTGTATCACCCTTGCTGCCCTGGAACTCACTCTGTAGACCAGGCTGGCCTTGAACTCAGAAATCTGTCTGCCTCTGCGTCCCAAGTGCTGGGATTAAAGGCGTGCACCACCATGGCCAGCCCAGCTATTAAAGACAATGAATTTATGAAATTCTTAGACAAATGGATGGAAATAGCAAATATCCTGAGTGAGGTAACCTAAATCACAAAAGAACACACATGGTATACACTCAGTGATAAGTGGATATTAGTCCAGAATGTCAGAATACCCACGATACAATCCACAGACCAATATAAGCTCAAGAAATGGAAGACCAATGTATGGATACTTGGGTTCTTCTTAGAAGGGGAAACAAAACACTGATGGGAGGAGATACAGAGACAAAATGTCTAGAAGAGTCTGAAGGAAAGGCCATCCAGAAATTGCCTCACCTAGGGATCCATCCCATATACTGTATATACCATATACCATAACCAATCCCAGACACTATTGTTGATGCCAACAAGTGTTTGCTGGCAAGAGCCTGATACAGCTGCCTCCTAAAAGGCTCTACCAGTGCCTGACAAATACAGAGGTGGATACTCTCAGCCAACCATTGGACTGAGCACAAGGTCACCACTGGAGGAGCTAGAGAAATGATTGAAAGAGTTGAAGGAGCTTGCAGCCCCATAGGAAGAGCAATGTTATGAATCAAACAGTACCCCCAGAGCTCCCAGGTACTAATCCACCAGTCAAAGAGTACACATGGAGGTACCCATGGCTCCAGCTACATATGTAACAGAGAACGACCTTGTTGGACATTAATGGGAGGAGACGCCCTTGTCCTGAGAAGGGAAAAAGGTCAGGTATCATATAAAGCAGACCTATCAGAATTACACCAGGCTTATCACCAGAGACTGAAAAGCAGAAGATCCTGGGCAGATGTCATACAGAAGCTAAGAGAACACAATGCCAGCCCAGACTACTATAGAGCAAAACTCTCAATTATTATAGATAGAGAAACCAAGACATTCTATGATAAAACCAAATTTACACAATATCTTTCCACAAATCCTGCCCTACAAAGGATAATAGATAGAAAACTCTAATGTAATGAGGGAAACTATACCCTGGGAAAAAGAAGAAATTAATCTTCTTTCAACAAACCCCAAAGATGATAGCCATACAAATATAATTCTACCTCTAACAACCAAAATAACAGGAAGCAACAATTACTTTTCCTTAATATCTCTTAACATCAATAAACTCAATTCCTCAATAAAAAGACAAATGGATGGAACTAGCAAATATCATCCTGAGTGAGGTAACCTAAATCACAAAAGAACGCACATGGTATACACTCAGTGGTAAGTGGATATTAGTCCAGAAGGTCAGAATATTCACCCAAGAGGAATAGGTAGCAGGAAATAATCAAACTCTGGGCTGAAATCAACCAAGTGGAAACAAAAAGAACTATACAAAGAATCAACCAAACCAGTAGCTGGTGCTTTGAGAAAATCAACAAAATAGATAAACACTTAGCCAGACTAAGTAGAGGCCACAGAGACAGTATTCTAATTAACAAAATCAGAAATGAAAAGGAGACATAACAACAGAAACTGAGAAAATCCAAAAAAAATCATCAGATCCTACTACAAAAGGCTATACTAAAAAAACTGGAAAATCTGGATGAAATGGACAATTTTCTAGACACATGCTAGGTACCAAAATTAAATCAAGATCAGATAATGATCTAAACAGTCCCATAACCCCTAAAGTAATAGAAGCAGTCATTAAAAGTCTCCCAACCAAAAAAAGCCCAAAACCAGATGGTTTTAGTGCAGAATTCATCAGACTTTCAAGGAAGGTCTAATACCAATACTCTTTAAACTGTTATACAAAATAGAAACAGAAGACACACTACCCAATTTATTCTATGCAGCCACAATTATACTTATACCTAAACCACACAAAGACCCAACAAAGAAAGAGATCTTCAGACCAATTTACCTCATGAATATCAATTCAAAAATACTCAATAAAATTCTCAAATGGAATCCAAGATTACATCAAAACGGTCATTCATCATGTTCATGTAGATTTCATCCCAGGGATGTAGGAATGGCTCAATATACAGAAATCCATCAACATAATCCACTATATAAACAAACTCAAAGAAGAAAACCACATGATTATCTTATTAGATGCTAAGAAAGCATTTGACAAAATTCAATACCCCTTCATGGTAAAAATCTTGGAAAGATCAGGAATTCAAGGCCCATATATAAACATAGTGAAAGCAATATACAGCAAACCAGTAGCCAACATCAAACTAAATGGAGAGAAACCTGAAGCAACCGCACTAGAATCAGGGACCAGATAAGGCTGCTCAGTGTATGCCTACCTATTCAGTATCGTACTAAATACGATAATGTAGCCAGAGCAATTAGACAACAAAAGGGATACAAATTGGAAAGGAAGAAGTCAAACTATCACTTTTTTGGTTTTTTTGCAGATGATAAGATAGTATACATAAGTGACCCCAAAAATTCCACCAGAGATCTCCTAAACCTGATAAGCAACTTCAGCAAAATGGCTGAATATAAAACGAACTCAAACTAATCAGTTGCCTTCCTATGCTCAAAGGATAAAGAGACTGAGAAAGAAGTTAGAGAAACACCACCCTTCACAATAGTCACAAATAACATAAAATTCCTTGGTGTGACTCTAACTAAGGAAGTGAATGATCTGTATGATAAGAACTTCAAGTCTCTGAAGAAAGAAATCAAAGATATCAGAAGATGGAAAGATCTCCCATGCTCACGGATTGGCAGGATTAATATAGTAAAAATGGCCATCTTTCTGAAAACAATCTACAGGCTCAATTCAATCCCCATAAAAATTTTAACTCTATTCTTCATAGATTTAGAAAAAACAATTTGCAAATTCATTTGGAACAACAAAAACCCAGGATAGGAAAAACTACTCTTAACAATAAAAGAACTTCTAGGGAACTCACCATTCCTGACATCAAGCTGTATTACATAACAATAGTCATAAAAACTGCATAGTATTGGTATAGAGACAGGCAGATAGATCAATGAAATAGAATTGAAGACCCAGAAATGAACCCACACCCTTATAGTCACGTGATCTTTGACACAGGAGCTAAAACCATCCAGTGAAGAAAAGACAGCATTTTCAAGAAATGGTTCTGGTTTATCTGGAGGTCAGCACATAGAAGAATGCAATTTGATCCATTCTTATCTCCTGTACAAAGCTCAAATCTAAGTGGACCAAGGACCTCCACCTATAATGAGGGACACTGAAACTATTAGAAGAGAAAATAGGAAAGAGCCTGAACACATACATGGGCACAGGGGGAAAGTCCCTGAACGGAACACCAGTGGCTTATGTTCTAAGATCAACAGTTGATAAATGGGACCTCATAAAATTACAAAGCTTCTGTAAAGAAAAGGAAATTGTCAATAGGACATAGGGCAACCAACAGATTGAGAAAAGATCTTTACCAATTCTCCATCCAATAGAGGGCTAATATCCAATATATACAAAGAACTCAAGAAACTGGACTCCAGCAACACAAATAACACATTTAAAATTGGAGATCAGAGCTAAAGATTGATTTATCAACTGAGGAATATCAAATGGCTGAAGAGAAGCACCTAAAGATATCTTCAACACCCTGTGTCATCATGGAAATGCAAATCAAAACCACCCAGAGATTCCACCTCAAACCAGTCAGAATGGCAAGATCGACTCAGGTGACAGCCTATGCTGGCGAGGATTAGGAGGAAGAGGAACACTTTTTGGTCTATTTTTGGTTGAATTGCAAGCTCATACAACCACTCTGGAAATCAGTCTGATGGTTTCTCAGAAAATTGGACATAGTACTACCCGAGGACCCAGCTATACCACTCCTGGGCATGTACCCACATGATGCTCTAATATATAAGGACACATGCTCCACTATTTTCATAGCACCTTTATTTATAGGAGTTCGAAGCTGAAAAGAACCTACATTTCCTCCAACAAAGGAATGGATACAGAAAATGTGGTTCATTTACATAATAGAATACTACTCAGGTATTAAAAACGACTTCATGAATTTCTTAGACAAATGGATGGAACTAGAAAACACAATCCTGAATGAAATAATCCACTCACAAAAGAACTTACATTGTATGCACTCACTGAAATGTGGCTATTAGCCCAAAAGCTCAGAATATCCAAGATAGAACTCAGACCATAAGAAGCTCACGAAGAATGAAGATCAACTAGTATGGATGCTTCAGTTTTTCTTAGAAGGGTATAATAAAATACTCATGGTAGGTAGAGGATGGGAGGGACTTGGGAGGAGTAGATGAGCGGGAGGGTGAAACGTGGGGCAGGATCATGTATGAAAGGGGACAGAGATGATATACAGATGGTCAGAAATTTGAATAGAGAGGTTGAGCAATGGAGGATGGGGAACTGGTGGTATCCACCAGCAAGTTCCAGATGCTAGTAAATTAAAAGTCTCCCAGGACCCAATGGGGATGAGATTAGCTGAAACACCCAACAAAGGTGAGAGAGAACCTCTAGAGACCACATCCAGAGGTTAGGCAAGGCCCCCAGTTGGGGGATAGGGCCACCCATTCATCTCCAAAATATTAATCAAGAATTTCTCCTGTTTAAATGAAATATGGAGACAAAGTATGGTGCACAGACTGAAAGAAAGGCCATCCAGAGACTGCCCCTCCTGGGGATCTATCCCATATACAGTCACCAAATCCAGACACTATTGTGGATGCCAAGAAGTGCTTGCTGGCAGGAGCCTAATATAGCTGTCTTCTAAGAGGCTCTGCCAGAGCCTGACGAATACACAGGTGGATGCTCACAGCCAACCATTGGAATGAGCATGGGGTCCCAAATGGAGAAATTAGAGAAAGGAATGAAGGAGCTGAAGGGGTTTGCAACCCCACAGGAAGAACTACAATATCAACCAATTAGACCCCCAGAGCTCCCAGGGACTAAACTACCAACTAAAGAGTATACATGGAGGGACCCATTGCTCCAGCAGCATATGTAGCAGAAAATAGCCTCATTGGGCATCAATACGATGAGAGGCCCTTGGTCCTGTGAAGGCTTGATGCCCCAGTGTAGAGGAATGCCAGGCTGGGGGAGTATCCTCATAGAGGCAGGAGGAGGAGGGATGGGATAGGGACATTCTGAAGGGGAAACCAAGGAAGGAGATAACATTTGAAATGTAAATAAAAATATCCATTAAAAAGTTAATAAAAAGGAAAGGTAGTTTTAGTATATCTAGTCTCTATTCTATTTAGCATTTATCTAGTCTCTATTCTTAGAAGGCTTAGGACTTCAATGAAGTTTTGACTGTTTCTATCTGAAAGGTTGGATAAAGCAAGGTCATCTGGACTCACCAGGTGCTTTCAAAGCAATTTTCTGGAAACAGCTTCAGGAAACAGGAGCAATGCTCTGGAACAGCAGGTCATATCCAAGAATGTATCTTGTCAGAGTTTACATTCTGTAATATATGAATCTCCAAACAAAATTTTAGTACTATGAAGATATTCATATGGGTTGTGCAAGGTGCACAGATGAGTTAAATGTGAAATTTGTTCCTTCTTTGAACAGGTAAAGACAGTTATCCCATGTAAGCCATGTTTGAAAATCCCGAGAGCTGCCTGGCATAGACTTTTAAAATTTTCTTTTAATGCACTTTTTTTATGTTTTCTATTCTCCCTCCTTTCCTTTATTTTCTACATTTGAGATCAAAGGCCTGGATTTCTTTATTACATAAATACTGAATGTTTAAACAATTACCATTACACTCCCTTTCATCTTTAAAAACAATCAAATTAAAATTTATTTATTTCTCTTCTTTGATTATTTGCTTGGAGGAAGCAGGCAGCCTCTACCATTTGATTCTCTTTCTGCCTTGGAGCAGCCTGTCTCTGTACAACAGGACCTCCCAGCATCTCTGAGCTTAAGCTCTATGAACCAGCCAGAAACGTTTTAGAAGGTCCAAGGGTAAACTCCCACCAGTAGATGTGTTCCTTTGTTCTAGTCAGGGCTTGTGTAGGAACCATGTGACTCAGCTTGGCTTGCTGAGAAACCAATTCTCCCTACCTTCTAATCTTAAATTATGGCACATGCATATTCCATTTGGGAATCTCCAATTAATTTTAAAAAAATGACTTCTTGCCCCATATTAGGTGCCATCTGTAGTGGTCAATAGTCAGTTAACCTGACTGAGCTACTGGCAGGCTGCATGCATGCTGCACCTGCCTAAGAGCTCTGGATTCATGAATGAAACACACACACATGCCAGCTAATTTTGATATGCCTTAACTAGCTCAATGGTTGGGCACTTCTAAACCTCCCTGCAGCTAGCACACACTCCCCTCTGATGTTCTTGAATTAACATCTTTTAAAATCTATATTTAATCTCCTCTACCCCAGACCCAATTGGGGGAGTGGTCCCTAGGGCTACTTTCCTGGACTCTTACATGGCAGGCTTTTAAGTCTGCTCCCTTTGCTCCCCCCTTCATGGCAAGTCTCCTCTTCCTCTTTGCCCCTATGTCCCTTGTACTTTCAATCTAAAAAGTTCTGTCTCCATCCACCTGCCCAGACATAGGTTATACAACAATTCTTTTTTTTTCAAACTTAAAAGGGATTTATTTGTGATTTCCTATATATATTTAGCTTGTAAATACAAGACTGTAAATGTATTAAGAGATAATTTCTGGTAAAGTTTTCATTGTGTTTCACTTCAAGTACTGCACAAGTTAAAATCTGATAAAGAATTTACATTTGGGTATCTGAAACTCCTCATCTTAGACTTCTGTTTTTTGTGGTTATAAGTCTATCTCCATAGACACCACCAGCAGGAAAATCTCTCCTATGACTTCTCGGACTTTCATTAATTAGTGTGCATACAGTTTTCATTTTCTTGGTCATTGTCATTATCATTGATGCCTTCATCACTTTCCAGGGTAATACCTGTGGCAGCTGAAGCACCTTTAGTTTCTCAATCAAGAGGGAAGAAGCCAGTTCATCTGAAAGTGTCCTGTTTCTGGTAGAAGCACGTATGCTGCTTTGGACATAATTTTGTCTTCAGATGCAGTGGAGACACTACTGTCATCAAAATAGTACCATTTTCTATCATTGTTTTTTGCAAAAGCTGTATATTGTCCTCCTCCAGATGGTGCTGTCTGGCTTATTCAGTGGCTCAAATGTGTTACTCATACACTTGTTCGACAGCCTGGTCTCCTTTTCATCTGGGATATTGAAGATTTTTCTTATTTCCTTTTTAATCGTATCTATTGTGTCAGCTTTGCTAAACCTCTGAGTTACAACATTGTTCATATCCCCATTCTCACAGATCTTCAGTTCTGTGAGGCAGACTTCTACTTTGCAGTGCTTTTCAAACACACCCTGTTCTTCCACCTTTCTTGCTATTGGTTCTTGGCCTTCCATCAGCTTGTACCAGTGATAAGTTTCTTCCAGCCCTCAATTGGCAACAGTATGTAATCCAATTCACCAATTAGGTGCTCCTTAAGTGATTGAGCATTACCATCTTTAAGAATTCCCGAGTTATCGATGGGTCCAGGACAGACATTTTGATCTCCCATCTAGTATTTGTCCCAACTGTCAAAGCCAACATATTTTTTCCACTGTTTGAACCACCTAATATCTACTAGATACAAACTAATGATCCAAGTACTTCAATTCAGGCCTTCCAGCTGTCACTTATTAGCTGACTCGAAAGTGATTCCAGCCCCACAGCATTTGTCAGTTGTCCCCTTTCTGGAGAGAGGTTTTGAGCATCGTCACAATGTCATAATGCTAGGTGTCCAGGTCTGCCACTCCGCCTTCTGCCACCTTCTTAAGCCACTAGCAGTAGTGGAGCTGGCAGCAATGATGATGATGTTGGACCACCCTGGAGCATCTGACTATACAGCAATTCTTTTTCAATCAAAGCACCTGGATCACAGAGACCCTCAGTGACTGGAAGTGGATTTTGGGAGCCGAATTAAGACAAAGCATTAGACCCATTTCCCAAAAGGTCTAAGGATCCTCTCTGTTTTCCCTTTCTCTACATTTTCTGAGTGCTTTAGCACCTTACATGTGAAAAACTATAACATAAAAGCAAAAAACTAGGCCTTTAGGCCCAGGTTTGAGAACATGACCTTTGTGACTCAATGCTCCAAGGCATGCTAATCCTAAAACAGGTAGGGACATTCCTCCACCCACCCACTTTCTGGGTTGAGGGAGTGTTCTTTTAAAGAAAGTCACCCTGACCCACCCTGACCATTGCTGGAACCAGCTATGCAAACGTGCTATTGTTAGGGGCTCATAGAAACTGTCTTGAGAAATAACCCACACAATTATCAGGTATTCCTTGTGACTCTTGTGACTTTGCACTTCCTCGTGACTCTTAACTGGTATTTTTGGTATTTTCCAACAACACCCTTCCCACCCCCTTTGAGTTGTGGTTTTTTTCCTTTAAATACCCCCTCCCAGCTACTCGGGGCACCACGGTCCTATACTCCTGCATGGTGTATGACTGTGGGCCCGAGAGTGCTCTTGAAATAAAAGCCCTCTTGCAATTTGCATCAAGACCATTTCTCGTGAGTGATTTGGGGTGTCGCCTCTCCTGAGTTAGAACGTGGGGAAGTCCTCATGTTGTGGGTCTTTCACATGCTCAATCTAAAAGCCAGTCCAGTTTGTTCATGATACACTATGGGACTCTTGAAAGCCACACAAACCCCAGACCAGTCACTGGGTCCTTGCTGAATCAACTTAAAAACCAAACCAAACCAAACCAAACCAACACACCAAACCCAAAAAACTTCCTCTGTGAATATAGTTCTATTTGGCCACACACCACTAAGAATTACATATGATCTGTTTTATTTCAAATTCCTCCAATACTTGTTCTTTCTTTAATGTCTTCCATGCCCTGAAGTGGAAATTTCTGGTTTCTTTGGTGACTCAGTTTTGTTATGTGATGTTTTTGAGGAAACTGTCTTATGAAAGGATGTTTTTGTTGAAGCAGACACATGGAAGGAGGTTTTGCTAAGAACAGACATGTGGTGTTTTTCTGGGGAAGCCTGGAAAAAGGGCATGTGATATTTTTCTAGAGGGGACACTTGAGAGAACACATGATATTTGGAAATGATATAAATACGTTGCAGCTGTCAATTAATTTCTTCTCTGATCGACTAGTGGTGGCAATGTAAGTTCTTGGCTACCTGCCCCAGTATTCTGGGTTCCTGAATGAAACACACGTTCGTGCGTGTGCGCGCACATGTGCGTACACACACACACACACACACACACACACACACACACACACAGCCTTATATTTTAATAATGCCTTAAATAGGTCAATGGTTGGGCCACTCCCAAGCCTCCATGCAGCCAAACCCTCCCCTCTGATATTTCTGAGTTATAATTTACTAAAATCTATGTTCCATCTTTGCTGCATTATTCCCAGTTGGGAGGCCCCCTGGGGCCACTCTTCCCTGGCTCTTACATGATTACTGTGCTCTCTCTTCTGCACCTCTCTGGCCTGGTCTTTTCTCCTTTCTCAACATGTGTATATAATATAATACAACATCTTCCTCCTCCCTCTGTCTCTTTCCCAGGCATCCTAAAGTCCTGTCTCTGTCTCCTTGTCCAGTCATTTATTTACCAATAAAAATCAACTGGGGGCAGGGTACCTCAATTTCTTGCATGCAGACATGTGGATTCCCATGTAATTTTGGAGACTGAATTAGCATGATAAAAGTAGCATTAATGGAGCCGGGCATGGTGGCACTTGCCTTTAATCCCAGCATTTGGGAGGCAGAGGCTTATGAGAAGGGAACCTCAATTAAGAAATTGTCTCAATCAGCCGGGCGTGGTGGCGCATGCCTTTAATCCCAGCACTTGGGAGGCAGAGGCAGGCGGATTTCTGAGTTCGAGGCCAGCCTGGTCTACAGAGTGAGTTCCAGGACAGCCCGGGCTACACAGAGAAACCTTGTCTCGAAAAACCTAAAAAAAAAGTAGCATTAATGGATGATGCTGGATCATATTGGTATACCTTGTCATTCTTTGCTGGTCATCATTGGCCTTTGCTGATGCTAATCTTTGCTGATGATACTGGGTGGTATTAGTACATTTTACCATTCTTTATGGTAAGTCATTGGTCATAGACAGAAATGCACCAAAAAAACTTCTGGTGGTATTCCAGTGGCTTCTTACCACTTCCATGGACTTGGGCCGACTGCTAGAGTCTTTCTTCTGGAAGGACCTGCCATTGCTGATTCATGAATGGTATATGCTAGTCCTACCACTGGTGATTCGTGAACGGTGTTTGAAAGTGGATCAAGCTGCCACTGCTGATTTGTGTGAACTGAACTGTTGATATCCTGACAAAACAAATTGGACTTGCCCCAAAGAAATATTTTGTGGAGAGCCTTTGAGGGACCCCTTGGCAGGAATCTAACATTGACCAAGGACAAGGAAATGGGCTTCAGGCAGGAATATGACATCCGGGCATGATAAGGAAGTAAGTTCAGGCAGGAATCTTAATCTTAGGGTAGAACAAAAGAAGTAGGCTTCAGGCATAAATATGACTTTGGGCTAGGACAGGGAAGTCAGATATTGTAATCATCCTGATAAGACCTTTAGGAACAGTGATCACAGGAGTGATCATGGAACTTTATTGTCTTGCATGTTCCTTGACTATTTGTGTTTATTGTCTTGCATGTTCTTCTTGGTACTACTCTACCTTAATACTTGCATGCAAATTGTAAAGAGTGGAATGGGAAAAAATAAACCTGCCTTTAGTCTTAGAGTTGACTAAGGCCATGATGCAGTTTTGTCTAATTGTCTCTTTTCAATCCTCGATCCTGTACTGGAGAGCCTGTCAACTGACTGAGCTGACTTGGTCAATATTTCTAAACAAGTACACATCCTCCGTTACCTCTGGTGGGTGATGGGCTACATGGGATATTCCTGTTGGCGTATATGAGCAGTTCACCAACAGCTGCTCCCATGTCTTGCCTCAGGTTCCGCAGCCTTGCCATGAGGAAGGAAGAGGCAGTTACTTTACTGCTTTTCAGCCTCTACAATGTTCAGACTGATATTATCTTCCTTTTAGTTACAAACTAGGTTGGAATGGCCTATTTTATTGCTTATTTCAATATCTTTCCCAATTTAAGGATTCCAGATGCTGAATAATTCATGATTATCAGATTGTCATATGGGCTCATTTTTAGAACCCCTGTCTGCATGCCAATTCAGAATTTTCTTTTTTGCTGTATTAAAGGTTGAGTCTGGGTGATATTTTTTATCACTTTTTCTAGTTTACTCTTCCACTTTAATTACATCCAGATTTGGCAAATTTTGGGAATCCAGGAAGGACTTTAGCAAAAAGTTAATTAGTATTCTCTTTGCCACCTGGCCTGCTTAAGTTGTAAGAAACAATAAAGGATCAGGATGGTACAATTGGTTTATCCCAAATCATCTTTGGTTCTGTTGGTCCCTGTTCAGGCATATCAAGTGTGTGTGGTTTTTCCTTATGGAAATGTAAACAAAAATTGACCTATTTGTCAGTAAGGCCATAGCAACACAATGATTGCTTGAAGGATTCACTTGGTGAACCAATGAGTTTATTACTCATAGTTACTTATAGGGTTAGAATAAGGTACAGGTTAAGTTATAGGGTTCAGGGTTTAAGGTTTAGGTTTAAGTATAACCTTAGGTTGAGCTAATTAGAGTTCTGTTAGATGATTAGTGAGTTAGATATTAGGGTTGAACTTACTAATGTTACAGTTAGGGCTGTGATTGTGTAAGATAAGTGTTAGGGTTCAGAGTAACCACCAAGGTTGCGTTTGGGTTAACATTTTGGTTTTAAAGCAAGAGTTAAAGTATAATGATTAGGGTTGTATTTAGAGGGTTGTAGTTAATTAAGGGTTAGAGGTTGGGATTAGGCTTATTTTGGTTAGGGTTTGTCTTAGTACTTTGGGTTATGGTATGGTTAGGGTTATTGTTCTCATGTTTGGCTGAGAGGCTATATTAGTTAATGCATTCTAAAATAAAACAACTTACAGAATACATATGCTTGGGATTAAAAAAAACGGTCTTATAGGATATGGTCTTGGTAGTTTAACAATTGCTTTGTTACATTGGAGAGATGGAAAATCTACTGGTTCCTCATTCCTGGAAGCTCGATATCTCAGCAATTCCAAACAGTATTGAAGACATGGAGAATTACTGGATAGCTGCTGGTATTCAATGCTAGAAGTTCAAATAGGAGGGTTGCAATAGTAGCGCAATAGAAGTGAATGTTCTGTCTTGTTTGGTTCTTCTTGAAGCAGAGGAGGGGGAATTGCATTGGTAGGGGTAAGACTTGGTCTTACAAGATATTTAAGGTTGTTGTATAATAATAAAATATTTTCCTACCTTAAGTCTAAGTCATTTTGTTTCAGTAGCTGACCTGCTTCTGAGTTCCTCCAAGGCAAGAAATTGTTTAGCCTGTCTCTCTCTCTCTCTCTCTCTCTCTCTCTCTCTCTCTCTCTCTCTCTCTCTCTCCCTCTCTCTCTCTTTGAGACAGGGTTTCTCTGTACAGCCCTGGCTGTCCTGGAACTCTCTTTGTAAACCAGACTGGCCTCAAACTCAGAAATCTGTCTGCCTCTGCCTCCCGAGTGCTGTGCTACCACGCCCGGCTTTAGCATCTCTCTTATAAAACAACAGGAGATTAAGTAGAGTAGCCTTTGTTCTAACTCCACAGGACCTGTTCAGTAATAACTTTCAGCTGAAATAGCTGAATTTGCAGGAAGAAAAAGTGACATTTTGAAAAGTGATTTTAGCATTTATTTCTAAGTTCTAAAAAGGTTCCTATAAAAGCTCTCTAATAAAAAGGGAAGGGGGCTTCTAAGAAAAAGGGGGATAAGGGTATGTCTAAGAAAAAAGAGGATAGAATGGCTGAGAAACATCTGAAAAAATGTTCAACATCCTTAATCATCAGGGAAATGCAAATCAAAACAACCTTGAGATTCCACCTCACACCAGTCAGAATGGCTAAGATCAAAAAATTAGGTGACAGCAGATGCTGGTGACGATGTGGAGAAAGAGGAACACTTCTCCATTGCTGGTGGGATTGCAAGCTTGTACAACCACTCTGGAAGTCAGTCTGGCGTTATCTCAGAAAATTGGACATAGTACTACCAGAGGATCCAGCAATACCTCTCCTGGGCATATACCCAGAAGATGTTCCAACTGGCAAAAAGGACACATGCTCCACTATGTTCATAGCAGCCTTATTTATAATAGCCAGAAGCTAGAAAGAACCCAGATGTCTCTCAACAGAGGAATGGATACAGAAAATATGGTACTTTTACACAGTGGAGTACTATTCTGCTATTTAAAAAATGAATTTATGAAATTCTTGGGCAAATGGATGAATCTGGAGGACATAATCTTAGTGAGGTAACCCAATCACTAAAGAAGTCATTGGATATGCACTCACTGATAAATGGATATTAGCCCAGATACTTAGAACACCCAAGATACAATCTGCAAAACACATGAAAATCAAGAAGGAAGACCAACGTGTGGATACTTCATTCCTCCTTTGAATAGGAAACAAAATACCCATGAAGGGAGTTACAGAGACAAAGTTTAGAGCTAAGATGAACCATACAGAGACTAACCCACCGGGGATCCATCCCATAATCAGTCACTAAACTCAGACACTATTGCATAGGACAGCAAGTGTTTACTGAAGGGACCCTGATATAGCTGACCCCCACAGAAGTGGATGCTCACAGCCATCCATAAGAGGGAGCACGGGGCCCACATTGGAGAAGCTAGAGATAGAAACCCAGGAGCTGAAGGGGTCTGCAACCCTAGAAGAGGAACAACAATATGAACTAAACAGAACCCCCAGAACTCGTGTCTCTAGCATCATATGTAACAGAAGATGGCCTAGTCAGCCATCATTGGGAGGAGAGGCCCCTTGGTACTGCAATCTTTATATGCCCCAATACAGGGGAACGCCAGGGCCAAGAAGTGGGAGTGGNAGTACTACTCAGCTATTAAAAACAATAAATATATGAAATTCCTAGGCAAATGGATGGATCTGGAGGCCATCATCCTGAGTGAAGTAACCCATTCACAAAAGAACTCACATAACATGTACTCACTGATATGTGGATATTAGCCCAGAAACCTAGACTACCCAAGATACAATTTACAAAACACATGAAACTCAAGAAGAAGAAAGATCAAAATGTGGACACGTCACCCCTTCCTAGAATTAAGAACAAAGCACACATTGAAAGAGTTACAGAGATCATGTGTGAAGCTGAATCCAAAGGATGGACCCAATGACTGCGGCTGCCAGGGATCCATCCCACAGTCAGCCACCAGACATAGACACTATAGCATATGTCAGCAAGATAGTGCTGAAAGGGGCAGGATATAGCTGTCTTGTGGGAGACTATACCAATGCCTGGCAAACATGGAGATGGAAGCTCACAGTCAGCTATTAGATGGAACACAGGGTTCCCAAGGAAGGAACTAGAGAAAGTACCCAAGGAGCTGAAGGGGTCTTCAACCCTATATGTGGAAGAATAACATGAACTAACTATTACCCCCTGAGCTCATGTCTCTAGTTGCATATATAGAAAAGGATGGCCTAGTTGGCCATCATTGGGAAGAGAGGCCTCTTTGTCATGCAGACTTTATATGCCCCAGTACAGGGGAATGCCAGGGCCAAGTAGTGGGAGCGGGTGGGTAGGGGAGCAGGGCCGGGAGGGGGGAGGGTATAGGGAACTTTCTGGATAACACTTGAAATGTAAATGAAGAAAATATCTAATAAAAGTTGGAAAAAATTAAAAAAAAAGAAAATATCTAATAAAAAAGTAAAAAAAAAAAAAAAAAAAAAAAAAAAAAAAAAAAAAAAAAAAAAAAAAAAAAAAAAAAAAAAAAAAAAAAAAAAAAAAAAAAAAAAAAAAAAAAAAAAAAAAAAAAAAAAAAAAAGAAAAGAAAAAAGAGGATAGGGGAATGTAAGAAAAAGTGGGAATAATCAGTTAACAGGATCCTGACTAAGGAAAAAAGGGATAAGGAGTGCTAAGAAAAGGGGAATAAGGAGAGTGTTAAGAAAAGTGGGCCAAGGAGAATGCTCTCTTCTCTTTGTCCTCAGCACTTATACATCTTTCAGAATACATGACCTCATGGTAAAATGTTCATCACAAGTTCACACATAAATTCAAATCATGTGTCAAATAAGAATGACACAAAAGAGAATTTTTACACACATATCTATTAGGAGGAATTATCTGGCTGAACATTCATCATCTTTCCCAAGCTCAGTGGGTTCTTAGAAAGTTAAAATTAACTTTGTGACCAAAGTATTAATGAAGTTTTGTATAGATAAAGCCAGTCAATATTTTACCCTCTGTCCTAGCACCTATAGTAAATTGTTATTTTTTTGTTTTTTGGTTTTTTTTTTTTATGATGTTTGGTTAATGGTTTTACAATCTCTTGGAATGTGCCCTAAATAGTAGATGTCTGCTTGCTATCTCAGAAGTAATCAATTCCTGACACTAAAGACTAGCAGAGTTCTCATTGCAATTTTAATTATCAGAGAGAATCTAATAGTAGTCTCACTGTCACAGAGCTTAATAGTTATTAATCAAATTTTAGGAATTCTTATAGAATCATCATTAAGGATTAAGAAATCATCTATTTGTTTATATAACATCACTACAAGACAGTATATCTTCATTGTTCTTCAGAGATCTGCTCAAAATTGTGTGCTAGTACTTAGCAATTGTTATGTTTATAAGATATATATATATATATATATATATATATATATATATATATATATATATATATATATATATATATATATATATTCATAGCTGGAATCCTTCCTAAAATGAATTTCTCCTGGGCCTTGCCTATTAGAGCTACTACATTGTAACTTTTAGTCAAAGGCACAGCCATCTCAGGAAGACTACCTGCTAGTTTTTTAGCTTCTCATATGATGGATCCTGACAGTCTACCATCCCTTTTCAATAATCTGATCATGAAATGTCTCTCTGAGAGTGCCTTGCATCTTGAATTTTTGTTGATTTTAGAGGCAGCAGCATTCACATAAAAATTAGCCATCACAAAAATCAGTTATGGATAGTTTAAGGATAGGGTTTAGATTTAGGATGAGGGTTGGATTTCAGTTTAAGAGCTACACTTGAGGTTAAGTTTAACATGAATGTTTAGGGTTAGGTTGAATGTTTAGAGTAGCATTAAATTTAGAGGTAGTTATTAGGGTTAAGGTTATATTTTAAGGAAAGAGTTTAGGGTAAGGATTAGGGATGACGGTTAAGATTTAGGGTAAGGGGTCTAGTTCCAAAGTTAGGGTTGATTAATGTCAGTTTTATATTTAGGGATAGAACTATGGTTAAGTATAGGGTCAATGTTATATTTAAGTAAATTGTTCAGGTACACAATTGTGCTAGGAAAAAATAAGATTCGTGTTAATATTATGAGTAGGATTAGTGTTAGTTTTATGACTAGGGACTGGGTAAGAATTTTGGTTTACTCATAATGCTAGAGTTATTAATCAGGTTCACATGGGTTAGCATAATGATTATGGCAAAGTAAGTTTTAGGTTTAAGAATAGGTTTGGGGTCATATTTATGTCAATAATCATTAACTGTGTCAGTGTTAGGGTTATGTTAGAGCTGCTCTAGTGCTGGTTTGGGGTTAAGGATAGGATAATGAGTATGGTTAGAATATGTTTAGGGTTAGAGTTAGCATTATGAATTTGGCTAGGTTTATGATTTGGATTAAGGTTGAAGCTGGTTTAGGGCTATATTAGTTATAGGTATATTGTTATGTTCAAGGTTTTGGTTATTGATTTTGTTAGTGTTAGGGTTAGAGTCAGGTTTGTGGCTATGGCTAAAGTTAGAGTTAAAATTGGGATCAGTGTTAAGGTTTACCTTAGGCCACTTGGTTGGGAAATGGTTAAGGATATGCTCATGTTTGCATTATGGACTGAGCTGTCTTATGGTTAGGTTTGTGTTTATATTTAGTTATAGCAGTAGTCATTATGCTAGGGTTGTAGTTATGGCTATGGTTAAATTAAGGTTAAGAGAATGTTTTGCTTGGGGTTGATATTGCATTAGTAACTTGTTTAGAATTAGGCTCAAGAATAGACTTAGCAGGATGGAAAGATGGCTCAGAGGTTAAGAGCACCCAGAGGTCCTGACTTCAATTCTTAGCAACCACATGGTAGCTCATAACCATCTATAATGAGATCTCACGCCCCCCCATTTGGTCTGCAAGCATACATGCAGGCAAAATGCTGTATATATAATAAATAAATAAATCTTTAAAAACACCACCACCACCACCACCACCACCAAAACCCTTAGCTTGGGGACTTGAATGATGGTTCAGATGGTTCATTGGCTACTCTTCCAGAGGAAATTGTCTGTAACTCTAGTTCCTTGGGTTCTGACATTCACAAAGACACACATAGGCAGGCAAAGCACCAATGAATATAATAAATATAATATAATATAATATAATATAATATAAATGATAGAAGATGGAGAAGAAGAAGTAGAAATTGTGAAAAAATAGAGTTAGTGTTGGATTTTAGATTAAGGTGAGCTTAATATGTTAGGACTATGAATATGTTTGGGATGAGGACAGGCATTAAGTTTAGGATTATGTTTAGGCTTATGGTTAGAATATGGTTAGATCTGGGGACAATTCTGTGTTAGCTTTTGAGTTAAGTTTATGCCAAATGGCAGGGTAATGGTTGGGGTTAGACACATGTTTGAGTTAGGGATAGAATTATATCTAGTGCTAAAATTATGATTACAGTTAGAAATTAAATTAGTGTTAGTATTAGGGTATTATGTTTAAGTCAGGCTAGAGATAAAATTGATGTTAGGTCTAGGAAAGTGTGAGGATAAGGGTTTAGAATAGGGTTAAGCTTAGAGTTAGCATTAGCATTATTGTTAAGATTAGGGTTATAAATAAGTGTAGATGGGGTTAGAAACCTAAGGATGGGTTTAGGAGTAGTGTTACTCTAGGTTTACATTCAGAATTATTGTTAGTACTATAGGTTCATATTAGGGTTTAGAAAAGGGTTAGGGCTAGGAATATGGTTTAGGGTTTAGGGTAAGGTTAGGGTTTTTTTTGTTTGTTTGTTTGTTTTGTTTTTTTGGTTTTTCAAGACAGGGTTTCTCTGTATAGCCCTGGCTGTCCTGGAACTCACTTTGAAGACCAGGCTGGCCTCAAAAAGGTTAGTTTTATAGTTAGATTTATGAATTGAGTTATATTTAGTGCTATGGTTATTTTTAGGGTTAGAGTAAGGTTAGTTTTATAGTTAGATTTATGAATTGAGTTATATTTAGTGCTATGGTTATTTTTAGGGTTAGAGTAAGGTTAGTTTTATAGTTAGATTTATGAATTGAGTTATATTTAGTGCTATGGTTATTTTTAGGGTTAGGAGTAAGGTTAATGTGAATTTTAGAGTAGTGTTTATGGCTAAGACAATGGTTATAATTAGAAAAGAGTTTAATTTTGGTTTCAGGGTTGAAATTGTTCTTTTTTTATTAAATTATTTTGTTTATTTACATTTCAAATATTACCCCCTTCTTGGTTCCCCCTTCCACAGTTCTTCATCCCCTCCCCTTCCCCTTTGCCTCTGAGAGGGTGATCCCCTCACCCACCCAACCACCCCAACCTCACCCCCTCCAGCATCCCCTTCCCTGAGGCATCAAGAGGATTAGGCACATCCTCTTCCACTGAGGCCAGACAAGCAGGTCGGTCCTCTGGTCCATATGTGATAGGTGCCTTGTATGCTCTTTGGTTGCTGGCTTAGTCTCTGGGAGTTCTGAGGGTTCAAAGTTACTTGATACTTTTGTTATTCCTATGAGGTTGCTCTCCCCTTCAGCTCCTTCAATCCTTCCTCTAACTCTTCTATAGGGGTCCATAATATCAGTCCAAGGGTTGGCTGTAAGTAAGTATATGCATCTGTATATGATGTATATTCTGTAAGTAAGTATATGCTGCAAGTAAGTATGTGCATCAGTCTCAGTCAGCTGCTGGGAGAGCCTCTCAAAGAATAGATGTGCTAGGCTCCTGTCTGCAAGCACAATTTGTCATCATTAATAGTGTCAGCATTTGGTGCCTGCCAATGAGATGGATCCCAAATTGGGCCAGTCACTGTTTGGTCTTTCCTTTAGTCTCTGCTCCATTTTTTGTCCCTGTATTTCTTTTAGACAGGAACAATTTGGTCAAAAAATTTGAAGGTAGGTTGGTACCACCATTCCTCCACTGGGGCCCTGTTTATCTGCAGGAGGTGGTCTCTTTAGGTTCATTCTTCCATTGTTGAGTATTTTGGCTAAGGTTACCCCATTGAGTCCTGAGAGCCTCTCATATTCCAGGTTTCTGGGAATTTCTAGAGGTTCCCACTCCTCCTCCTCCTCCTGCATCTATATATTTCCATTCATTCTTCTAGGCCTCTGAGCTTCTCTCCTGTCTCCCCCCCATACCTGATTCTTACCCCTTTCATTCTACCTCTCCTACCTACGTCCCTCTCTCCCTCTGCCTCCCAAGATTACTTTCTTCTCCCTTCTAAGTGGGATGGAAACATCTTTACTTGGGCCTATATTTCATTTGCCAGTATCTTATTGAACATTTTTGCATCTATATTTATGAGGGATATTGGCTTGTAGGCTTTTTTTGTTTTTCTTTGAATATGTATTCTTTTGTTTTCAGATAGAATGTTCTATAGATGTATATTAAGGAATTTGACTCTCTATGTCATTTAACTCAATGTTTCTCTCTTAATCATTTATTTGTGAGAGTAAGGTACTTCAGTCACTTGCAACCACTATTATTAATCTGTGTCTTACATGAAGTGTTCCTTATGAAGTTAAGGGTTTCTGTGTTGGGTACCTATATGTTCAGAATTAAAATGTCAATATAATGAATGGTGTCTCATTGATGAATATAAAAAGACTTTCTTTGTTTTTATATTTTTAGTTTGAAGTCTATTCTCTTCAAATATTAGAATATATATACCTGCTTGTCTTTTAGTTTCATTTTCTTAAATTACACTTTTTAAAAAATCTTTTTACCCTAAAGTGGTGTATATCTTTGGTAGTGAAATATGTTTCTTGGAGGAGAAAACATATGGCTAGCTGTGGGCTTTCTTTTGTTTTTTTAAGTTTTAAATTTGTTAATAACGTGATATATGAATACAACTTACTTGTACAACTTATACAAACTCCACTCCTACCTCCTCCACCAATTAATCCCATATCCCCTACATTCTCTTAAATTTATGACCTCTTTTCTTAGTGTTACATTTTTATGTGTACACACACACACACACACACACACACACACACACACTACATATATACATAAATAACCTACTGAGTCAATTTAGAGTTATTTAAATGTACATGTGTTTAAGGATGACCACAGGGATTGGTTAATCTACTGTGAGGTTTTCTCCAGCAGAACATTGATTCTTCTTCCCTCAGTAGCCACTGTATGCCTGTATCTCTTTATCTAGGAGTAGGACCTCGTTAAATTTCTCATTGGCATGTGACTGGTGTGACTGTTATGCAGGCCTTGTTTAGCAAATATATTTTTGGTATGTCATGTATATAGCATATCTCGAACCAGGCATCTTGGTTCTCTGGGTCACAAAATGAAATTACACTGTCATCACTAGAAAAATCTTTAATTTATATTTAATGTTTTTTTTTCAATATTTAAAATTTAATCCTCAAGGACTTGGAAAGTACTCTGGCAATTTCCTTTCAAAGCCTAGCCAGGAAGATTGGAGTTATTCTGCTGTAGAATATAAGTTAGCATGGGTAGGGTTGTAGGCTCCATTCCTCTCCAAAGACATTCATAAGTAATACAGATATAAAGAACATATGGCCAAATGCTAGACATAAAGGGGATCTTCAGATTGATGCTCATATTGCCTGGGAAGATTCACGTGTAGTTTGTCTGAAAACACTGGAACATTTTTGCTGCTGAATCCAGACAAGAAAGTCAGAAATGCTGAAAACTTTATGTATTTGATTTCATATCTCATTCTTATATTTTGTTTGTAAGCCTAGCCTTTAATGGCTGAGCCATCTCTCCAGCCCTCATATCTCATTCTTAAGTGATGATTATATCAGAGTGATTTTGATGGGTGATAATTTTAGATAGTTAAAATGATGCTGAGCAGAACAAAGTGTATTTTATAGAAAGATTGTGGCATTCACCCAGGAGTATTGGCTACACCCTGCTAGTATTTCTCAGGTACCTGTCTCACTCGTAATCTATGAGAGGAAGTATATTTCCTTAGGACTTTTCTTAGAGCCACAGCCACATCTCTATTCCTCAAACTGTAAATGAGTGGGTTCAACATAGGAGTGAGAATGGTATAAAAGGCTGACACAACCTTATCTTTCTCAGGTGTGTGGTAAGAATGGGGCAATACATTGGTATAGAAAGCTGCCCCATAAAAAATGCTCACTACTATAATGTGGGAGGAACATGTGGTGAAGGCTTTCCGTCGGCCCTCAGCAGAGCTCATGTGGTAGACAGTGATGAGGATCCGTGTATAGGAGACTGAGATGAAGGATATTGGGATTAGTAGCATCAGCACACAGCATGCATACATCAAGGTTTCATAGAGTGATGTGTCTGTGCAAGACAGCTTCAGCACAGCTGGGATCTCACAGAAAAAGTGGTTGATCTCAAGAGATCCACAGTAAGGAAAGCTCATAGTAACAGGTGTCAGCATGAATCCATCCAAAGACCCACCAGCCCAGGAGCCCAGCACCATAAGCAAACAAACCCTGGGATTCATGATTATTTGGTACCGTAGAGGGTTGCACACAGCCACAAACCTGTCATAAGCCATGAGGCCCAGCAGGAAAAACTCTGCCCCAATCAATGTCAGGTAAAAAAATATTTGCAATGCACATCCCAGAAAGGAAATGGTCTTTTCTTTGGACAGGAGATCTTGAAGCATCTTGGGAACGGTGATACAGATGTAGACAGTATCCATGATGGACAATTGGCTGAGCAAAAAGTACATGGGTGTGTGAAGATGAGAGTCCACATGAATGAGCATAATAATGACCAAGTTGGCTGTTACAGCCACCACAAAGATGGAGAAAACCACAGCAAAGATCAGCCCAGGAAACTTTGGGTGGGTGATAAGGCCCAGGAGGATGAAGTCAGTGGAGTTCTGGTAAATAGGCTCCATTTCCACAGAACATGGCAGCTTAATCAGCTGTAGAGGCAGAAAATTCATATGTCAAATAATTATCTTTTGTGTGTGTGTGTGTTAGCCATTTTCAAAGAAACGTAGGAAAAGAAAAGAATGTTCACCTTGAAATTCTCTTGACTCCTTGTTTAAACATTAGCAGCAAAGGACTATTCAAACCAAAATCTAAACTCAGATTTATCAGCTTTAATGGATCATCATGGATCCAAACTCTCTAAGTGGGATGAAAGTAGTAAATGTAACCATTAATGAAGTACTTCTTTTAATTTTTTTATTTTTAACTACTGTCTACACAATTATTATAATCTCATTTCTCCATATTGAATTTTCTGTGACATTGGTAACTGCTCTATATCCACTTCATTATCTTGCAACCAGTGTACATTGCCTCACTAACTTAAAATTTTCTCATCTGATATCATAATTACATGTTAAAGTTTTTGTACAAATAATATTTGTAACTAAAGAAATTGTTTGATCTGAACACATAACCAAGATTTTGAACAAAAATAATTTCTTTCTTTGCTATTGGGATTACTACACAGCTATAAATAAGTTTCGGACATCAGATTGACATGCTAGTGAACACAACTTCTTGTGAGAGTTAATTCCATATTGTCCTATAATAATGATTCTTGTCTCAGGAGAGAATACTTTAAGGACTCATTTCCTTTTGTCCTTTCAAGACAGAATGGGATAAGAGTTTGCAGATCAGGGTCTCCAGAAACTCTCCTTAGAAAGCAGTACTTTAGGTTCCTTACCATGGAGAACTTTCTGACTGGCTTCATGAAATCAGCAATGATTTGTGATAAATGCTACATCATTGTATTCAATTACATATTCTTCTCTTAAATTATTGTCCAATCAATAGATGAACAGATTTCTCTGATTGGGTGTTCCAAACCTATGTAAATCATTAAGACTCTATTACTAACAGGGCTTTTCCTCCTACTTTATTTTCTGCTCTATTACTGATCTTTAATGTTTAGAAATAAAAATAATTCCTCAATCAAAATGGGGAGATAACAAAAGTTTTAAACTCCTTTGAAATGTTTGACCCTCATATTTTCTCTATCCAAGAATATAAATGTGGTCTTCTTCAGTATGCTCAGTGATATCAGGGGATGTATTGTGAGTTTTTATTATTATATCATGGCATGAAACTTATTGACAGAATTTCTAAAGAAACATTTAAATAAAAACACATTGGATGCACCTGTATCTTTCAATTTTACAATAGTCAAATAATTGTCGAAGCACCAAGCTTAAATAAAACTCTTATATACTGAAGCAAAAATTAAATAACAAAAGCAACAGAGAAATAATTTTAACTTTCCTGTAAGATGGCTCTTTGCTATAGTTAATGTTTCCAAATAGAAAAGTTAATACAAAGGGAGAAAAATATAAAACATTTTTGTTAGTATGTGTTAAAATATATATCTGTCATTTATTATGAATCAAGAAAGGGAAAAACTCTGAGTATTTTTTTTTGTTTGTTTTTCGAGACAGGGTATCTCTGTATAGCCCTGGCTGTCCTGGAGCTCACTTTGTAGACCAGGCTGGCCTCGAACTCAGAAATCCGCCTGCCTCTGCCTCCCGAGTGCTAGGATTAAAGGCGTGCGCCACCACGCCCTGCTAACTCTGAGTATTAAATATTAATTCATGACAAGATTGAGGAAAACCAACAATTTGTCTCCTTTAATATATGAACCTAGCTCTGAGGCACTGACATAAAAACTCTAGCATTACAAACAGAAACTCTACTGATAAAGCTTCTGTAATGACTGGTTGGAAATCAAAATACTCATGTAGTCAGCCAATATTATTTTAACTAATTATCTTTATGTTTTGTTTGCCAAAATTATAGATTCTGTATGTTAATTACTTATATTGCCAAGTCATCTTCCACTTATCCATTTAAAATATATCCTGAAGAAAACAGAAATATCAAGCATATGACATCAAATTCAAGTTAAAAATAAGCTAGGAAAATAAGAAATTGCTTTTGCATAAATACACCAGCTAAGGAATTTTGTTTCACGTAAAGATACAGATCGTACCATACACTGTATTAAAAAGATGCAGAATCCTTCTAGACACCAACATTCAGAAACAATGACACCTATAGGTGGAAGAATAACATGAACTAACTAGTACCCCTGAGCTCATGTCTCTAGCTGCATATATAGAAGAGGGTGGCCTAGTTGGCCATCAGTGGGAAGAGAGGCCCCTTGGTCATGCAGACTTTATATGCCCCAATACAGGGGAACGCCGGGGCCAAGGGGTGGGAGCGGGTGGGTAGGGGAGCAGGGCCGGGAGGGGGGAGGATACAGGGAACTTTCTGGATAACACTTGAAATGTAAATGAAGAAAATATCTAATAAAAGTTGAAAAAAAAAGAGAGAATAAAAAAGATTTTTCATCTGCAGACTCCATGGTCCGACCTCTCTGCTGTTTGGGATCTTGTTAGATCACCTTAGTTGTAACACCTACCAATGTCACACAGAGTCACCTATTCAAACACTACTGGGTAGAATGGAGGATGTAAGCCAAATGTGGGGCATGCTATGCTTGGTTGGGGTTTGTGGTTGAAAAGAATGGCAGAGCCCCATGCCAGGCACTTTACTACCAGTCATCTTCTCCATGGAGAGAAGAGGACATGGGAAAGAGAAAGGTCTCTCTCTCTCTGCAGGCCAAAGTTCAGGACAGCATGCTTGGAGGCGTTGTAGAAGTCCACTCAGCATCAGTGACCCTCACTATACCTTAAAAGGATATCAGATATCCCTTCAGGAGCAGTTCTGACAGATTTCATCAGAAACCTAGGACTACAGGAGCAGCAAGAAATCTGCTAGTGCCATTCATGTGGAGGGAAAGCTGATGATGTGCTTGGCTGGGCCATTGTCCCTGATCCACTTTCAAAGAAAGGTTCCCATTACATCCTCAGAGGTGGAATGACCATGTTGAACATTTTCTATATCCAAGGCACTGTACCTAGCACTGGCGAGCTACAGAGATCCATAACCATGACAGCTTCCCTAAGCAGTATTTGATAAAGTTTGAGAGCTGCAATATATACCAATGGTACAAAACTGTTAATCTAATAAAAATTTCTAGAGAAATATTTTGTTAGTATTTCTTAGCAAAAGAAATAGCACAGCAATAGTTGCTCATGAGCTGAGCTACATAGATCTATAAAATTAACACAAGAATAACATGATGGTCATATGTCTCTGGAATTCATTTTTTGGGGAAAATAATGAAATTGCATCACATTGCTTTAAATATTGTTATTAATTTCTGAGTTGGAAAACGTTAACCAAAGATAGGGTTTAATATGCTATGGATAAAATTTATGAAAAGAGAGAGAGAGAGAGAGAGAGAGAGAGAGAGAGAGAGAGAGAGAGAAGGTAAAGATGCAAAGACACAAAGAACAAAAGAGACAGAAGGAGAACAAAGAGCTGTAGTAGAATACCATGAACTCAGAGACAGCATTTGCAGGCATGCTAGAAGCTTCACATCTTTATATCATAGAAAATGTGAAAACACTACTCATTACTCATACTGCCCATATCTTCTAAAGGCTTTATCCAAAGGGTTTGACCTGGAACTAGAAGCTGAGAGACCTTAAAATTATGAGACATTTGAGGAGAATGGGGAGATGGCTGCTTTGGTATAGTAGCCTAAGGAACCAAGGGTAGAGAGCAGCTGGCTAACAGGGCAGGTTGCACAGATGGAAATAGACCTAGATTAAACTGTGAAATTTTAAAGAGGGGAAACTCCTTTATAGCTAGTGTAACATCAGAAGATGTTTGTACAGATACTCTGTCAGACCTGTCAGGGAAGGCTGGGGTAGGTTAGTTCAAAAGCAGCAGAGAAGGAACCTTCAGATGCAGGGTGCTGGGAAGAGAAACCAGGATAAAGGCTGAGAGGCTGTCTCAAAAGACCATGGCCTAGTTGGCCATCAGTGGGAAGAGAGGCCCCTTGGTTATGCAGACTTTTTATGCCCCAATACAGGGAAACGCCGGGGCCAGGGGGTGGGAGCGGGTGGGTAGGGTAGCAGGGCCGGGAGGGGGGAGGATATAGGGAACTTTCTGGATAACACTTGAAATGTAAATGAAGAAAATATCTAATAAAAGTTGAAAAANAAAAAAAAAAAAAGACCAAGAAATGGGGGATATGCATGCGTGTTATTCCAGTGGGAAAGAGCAATAAAATAGTAATTTAAGGCAGATGTATCTGATAGCTTTGTGGTGTTGAAAGTAACAGCATAGGTACTAAGTACTAATATTAAGTGTTTTAGAGCCACGAGAGCTGGGTCTCTTTATAATCTCTTCTGTACTTAACTTTGTTCTCCATATGTATTACTTTGATTGTATATAATAGAACCAATTTTTATCATCATATATCTCCTAAAGTTCTCCCTTCAACTGCTATACTCATTGCCCTGACCAGGGATTCTCTCATCAGGGTATAGCATTATCTCTTTTGTATCATTACCTTCACAGTCAATTTAGAAATTGTTAAAGTAGAAAATGAAGATGAAAATATCAGAAGAGATTTGTCTAACTTCTAAAATGTAGTGTTATGCAGGCATGTGTTACAGGACACCTAACTGGACAGGAATTAGTTCACTAAGATTGTGTGTTTATGTTTCAGATGCTAATTGACCTGAAAATGTCAATTAACCCAAGAAAACAACTGTTATAGTACACAGAGATAAATTTCTGAGCAGCTGTGTCAGCTTATATACTGGCAGCAAATACAAGTCAATGAATGATTGTGGCATATGGACACGATGGTCCACCCCACTGATGCTGTATCATGGAGCTGAAAGGTGAGAGAGAAGGAACAATTTTACAGAAGCTGCAATGAAGGTGAAAAGCAGAGAGCTGAGGTTCAACACACAGTGCCATGTTTGCAGCCTGCAATTTAAGCTTCCAATGTGTAGCCACCACCCCATGATACTGAGTTACTCCATCAAATATGCTTCTAGATGACACAATATGCCTCCTCAAGGCTTCTTGGTAATGCCATCTATTGATGAGAGTGTTTGATATCAAGGTACATATGTATATCATACAAAAGAAGAAAATAAAGCTGTAAGAAAGTAACTAATTAGACAGAGGCAGTATTCAACTTCTGTATCCTGCTCCAAACACATAGACTCATTCTCCATAACTGCCTACACACACACACACACACACACACACACACACACACACACACACACACACACACACACAACCCCCCCCCCAAAAAAAAAAAAAAACCAAACAGTGTGCCAACTAAGATTGTTCCAGGGGCCACTTGTGCTGTTCGACTCCTGTTAGTTAAAGATGACTATCTGAAAACTTCCACTGGTGAATACTAGCTGTACTCTTTTAAGCATTAGCTCTCTAAAATTAAGTTTCCAAAATATTTGTATTTATGTAAGAGTAGGCCATATTTGTGAGGGTACCAGTGGAAGCCAGGAATTGGAGTTACAGGCAATATGTAAGTATCCTATATGGGTATTGAGAACTCAACTTGGGTCCTCTTGAAAAGTACCAAGCATTTCTTACTACTAAGCCATCATTCCAGTCCCTTTTATACCACTTTCCTTTGAAGTAAATGCATTTCTGCCCTTATCCTTAGGTTTCTTTTATCCTCCTTTCAAGCTAAATATTGCTATTTGATAATCTTCTTGCTAAAGAGTAAATGTATACGCTTTCTCCCCTTAGCATTGAAAGGGTGCTGCTTCCATTTATATCCTAGAAGATGACTCCAAAGTAGCTTCTATTAGTTTCAGTGACATCCAAAGAAAGAATCCCAGTACTTTAGATAGACTCTCACATTTTTCCATAAAAGTCTAAGGACCTACCTCAAGCTGGCAAGTCCAGGACTTAGTGAGACAGCAGTGGGAAGTAGACTTCTTAAATACCTGGACGTGGAAGCAAGGCTAAGTCAAAGCAAACTTTCATTGAGAGTGGATTGCTCAAGCCCCATGAGGAGGCTCTGGGTCATTAACCAGCCAGGTGTCTTGTGCCTTGGAGGATGCCTGTCATGTTGCTCTTTCCCCAAGTGAGATCTGGCATTAATTCTTGATATTTCAACACAGAAGCAATTTTCTAATCTTGGAATCTCTGGTTTAATGAGAAAGATGAACTCCATGATTGACTGCTTTTACCCACACTCAGTATGGTTATGAATGTGTTAGTTAGGTGACTTCTACTCAGTGCTGAGCTCTTAGACATAAACTCTGTAACTTTACCCCTGACAATATAGATGAGGGGGGAAAGCAAATGAATATATACCCACTTATGGTACTACACAGTCACTAATCCTTTCTAACAGTTATTTTGCAACTTTCCCAGAATGTGCACAAACCCTTTTGCTAGCTGTTCGATTGACTTGAATAGACATTTGTTCCATATGTTGTTTCTTCTCAAAGAGCTGCGTGTGGGTTGTACCTGAATATTTATCTTCTTGGTTCTGTGCTACTGCATCACTCTGATGATAACTGTGATGGCTACAGCTACTGAGGAGTTTAAGTTATGGCCACCAGTAATTTCCATGTATCGCAGAGCACCACATAGCTATAAATCATCATACCTTGAATTGGTAGTGAAGTGCTTCTGGACCAGTTAGATCAGCTTTATCCTTTTGTTATCAACAATTTTGTTAAATAAAAACCACTGATAAGTAAACATATATTGTGTGTTACTAAATCACATGTCATAATTTTTTGTCTAGTGTTGAAATTCATTTTTTTCTTTTTCTTTTAAACTCTAGATTTTATTCCCCTCCTTGTCCACCCTCCGACTGTTCCACATCCTCATACCTTCTCCCTGACCCCTGTTACCAAGAGGATGTTCGCATACACCCCCACTCCACCAGACCTCTAAACTCCCTGGGGCGTCCAGTCTCTTGAGGGTTAGGTGCATCTTTTCTAACTAAACCCAGACCCGGCAGTCCTCTGCTGTATATGTGTTGGGGCCCTCATATAAGCTAGTGTATGTTGCCTGGTTGGTGCTCCAGTATCTGAGAAATCTCATGGATCCAGGTTAATTGAGACTACTGATTGTCCTATAGCGTCTCCTTCCTCCTCAGCTACTTTCAGCCTTCCCTAATTCAACCACAGGAGTCAGCAGCTTCTGTCCATTGATTGGGTGCAAATATCTGCTTATGGCTCTTTCAGCTGCTGGTTGGGTTTTTCAAAGGGCAGTCATGATAGGTCCCTTTTTGTGAGTGCTCCATAGCCTCAGTAATAGTGTCAGGCCTTGGAGCCTCCTCTTGAGCTGGATCCCACTTTGGGCCTGTCACTGGACCTTCTTTTCCTCAGGCTGCATCCCGAGGAACTGCATTCCATTTCCATCCCTGCAGTTCTTTCAGACAGAAACAATTATGGGTCAGAGTTTTAACTGTGGGATGGCAACCCCATTCCTCACTTGATACCCTGTCTTTCTACTGGAGGTGGGCTCCACAAGTTCCCTCTCCCCAATGTAGGACATTTTATCTAAGGTCACTCTTTTTGAGTCCTGAGAGTCTCTCACCTCCTAGGTTTCTGGTACATTCTGCAGGGTCCCCCCAACCTCCTACCTCCTGAGGTTGCATGTTTCCCTTCTTTCTGCTGGCCCTCAGGCTTCAGTCCTTTTTTCCCAGTCAATACCAGATCATGTTTCCCTGTCTGAACTCCACCCCCCCATCCCCTTTCCTTTTCAGGTCCCTCCCTCCCCCTTGTGGTTGCTATCTTCTCCCTCCCAAGTGGGACTGAGGCATTCTGACTTGGGCTCTACAGCTTGTTGACCTTTTTGAGTTCACTGGGCTGTATCTTGGGTATTTGGCACTTTTTTGTGGCTAATATCCACTTATTAGTTAGTACATACCATGCATATCCTTTTGGGTCTGAGTTACCTCACTCAGGACGACGTTTTCTAGTTCCATCCATTTGGCTATAATACTCAAAATGTTGTCATTCTTAATAGCTGAGAAGTATTCCACTGTGTAAATGAACCACATTTTCTGTATCCATTCTTCTATCACAGGACATCTGGGTTGTTGGTCTAACTAGCTGTCGCTATGTAGAAAAATGAAAATAAACCCATATTTGTCACCTTGCACAAAGGTCAAGTCCAAGTGGATCAAGGATCTCAGCATAAAACCTGATACACTGAATCTAATAGAAGATAAAGTGGGAAAGAGCCTTCAACTCAGTGGCACAGGGGGAAATGTTCTAAACAGAACTCCAATGGCTCACCCTCTAAGATCAAGAATTGGTAAATGGGACCTCATGAAACTAAAAAGCTTCTAGAAGGCAAAAGACATAGCCAATAAGACAAATCGGCAACGTACAGATTGGGAAAAAAAACTCATTAACCCCACATCTGATAGAGGGCTAATATCCAAAGCTATATAAAGAATCCAAAAAAGCTAACCACCAAAAAAACCCCCCAAACAAACAAACAAACAAACCAACAAAATAAACAAACAAATAAACAAACAAAAACCCCAAACAACCCAATTAAAAAAAATGGGGTGTAGAACTAAACCGAGAATTCATAACAGAGGAATCTTGAATGGCTGAGAAGCACCTAAAGAAATATTCAAAGTCCTTAGCGATCAGAGAAATGCAAATCAAAATGACCCTGTGACTCCACCTTACACCAATCAGAATGGGTAAGATCAAAACCTCAGGGGACAAGGCATGTTGGCAAGGATGTTGAGAAAGAGGAACACTCCTCCTTTGGTGGTGGGATAAAACTGGTACAACCACTCTGGAAATCAATCTGTAGGTTCCTTAGAAAATTGGGACTAAATCTACCTGAAGATCCAGCAATTCCACTCTTGGGAATATACCCAAAAGATGTACCACCATGCCACAGGGGCACGTATTTCACTATTTTCATAGTGGCCTTGTTATGCTAGCCAGAAGCTGGAATTTTTGTATAAAAGAATAACAACCCAAATTTTTCATACGCTATGGGCAATTTATGATGCCACAAGTTTGCTCATATTTTTTGCTCTCTTTTTCATCTCTCATTTTCCATCTCTCCCTTTTCAGAAGTGATATTTGTATAGAAGTAGAAATAGTCAGAGTCGCTAGAGTTTGAAAACAATTTTGAAAATTTGGTGTTTACATTATTAATATATGGTTTGATTTTAAATAATTTTATCTACCCACACAATTCAAATGTGAATTCACATTTGAAAAACAATCCTGTTGTATATCATGATAGAACTGAAGAAAGTTTCTTATACAGTTCCTCTTTTTCCTCTGAAAGAAAGATGCACATGCCAGTATGTCTGTGACAAGAGGAAACCACTAGGTTAGTCAGACCCTGGACAAGAAGATTTCACAGAACCACTTGGCTAGCTACTCAGAAACCATGTAATTTGCCTTTATCTGTTGAGGCTTTTAAAGCCTCAGAGGAAATGCTGAAGGGACTAGAACTTCTGGTAGGTTTATTGAATCACATGCATGGTTCTATCACATTTTGTTTGTCCTTGCATGTATTCTAGATGTTTTTAGATGTAGATGTTCTTAGATGTTTTCTCACCTGTTGAATAAAATGCATTGGTACAATCTAGTCACCTTTGAGCACATTAGAGCCCATTATTGGTGGATGTTAAGTTTAAATAATTTGACTTTTTTCTGTTTTAATAGTCATCTCTAGTGTGCACTTAGTATTTTTATAAACAATTAAATAAAGAATATAATCTTTTTTTTATCTTCTGAGATGGTGCTGTGAGATACCAGTAAGAATAGCTGGCACAGCAGACAAAGATGACATGTACTCACAATTTGGGAATCTGGTCCTTGCTGTTGTGTGATATTACATGAACAAACATATACTCACTCATGATAGGAAATCAACAACAGACCAAAGTAAGGACACCACCAAAGTCAAACTCAGTGAATCAATGACTTTTATTAAGGTTACTTACAGTACTATGGGGAAGAGGTTACTTACAGGAGCAGAAATGACTCAAGATGGTTGCATCATCAAAAGTCCACTCATGAAAACTAGAACCCTGGGATTTGCTGCATAACTTACAGGCATCTCTACAGGTCATAGAATGCCTCTTTTCTAGGCATCTCAGTTAGTCTGAGATACTTCCAGAAAGGTCAGTTGGTCTCTGTCTCCTAAGCAACTTAGCTGATTTGCCTCTTCTAAGCAGAAGGGGAGTCCAAGTGTATCTTGTAAGTTTCAGGGACTTCCAGAATCTTCTGAGTTGTTTTCTTCTGAGTTGTTTACTTATTGACTCTTAAGGGGCCTGTTTTCAAACATGCTGAGCCTTAATAAGCTTCTCTGAAGATTAGAATGTATCAACTTGAAAAAAAATGTTAAAGAACACCTCCCCAGATTTAGAAACTAAATTATATCTATTTATCTCAGTGTAGAACCTATAGAACCTTAATACTGAGGTATTTGAGATGAGCTATACTTACATAGATACATAAAAGCCTAAGTAGAATATGGATCATGACCAAGGCATTAGGTCCAATCTCCAGTAGCAGAACATGTAATATGTAATTCTTGTGTTGTACCTCCTGGTACTCTAGGATCATTAAAACCTGCTTCAGAAGAAAGACATATTGGATAACGAAGTGATGAAACATCAACATAAACCAATGAGAAGGTCAAGATTTCAAAAATAAAATATTTTATTGCTATCAAAAAGTTTCAGTATGACAAAAATTGTGTAATTAAAATTTTCTTTGTTGGTTTACATCCAATTATGTAATATGACAGTAACAACAGATACAAAATGTAAGAGCTGCCTGTATTTATCAACACCATATAATTTTATACTGAATATATAATTACATGTTGATTTAGCAGGAAAAAATAAGGACAATTACAAGGCACAATTCTCTAAAATTTGACATGCAGTGTGTTGATAAAATTTAGTAGAGGAAATTTTCATATAGTCAAAACTAATTTTTCCCAAAAAGTGATAATGGCTTGGTGGGATTATATATTTCTATAAGTGAAATAATCAGATGCTGAAACAATATTTGAAAAACACTCAAACCATCTTTGTAATGGTTGATTGGCAGAGTGATATGCCATTGAATAAACTGTATGACACATTTCCTTTAGTACAATGTGCATAGCAGAAATAGCTTACAACACAGCTCCTGGGAGATGTGCACCTTGCTAGCATCAATATGACTTCCTAAAGCTTCCTTCTGCATCCAAAATAATTAATTGCTCAGAATATATGATCTTTTCAAAAACAATAAAATTATCAGTATCTGACACATTAGTAATTTATACTAAGCCCCACTAAACATTTTATACGACCATTTCATGGTGGATGGAGGTATAGCAAGGAGCAGAGTTCACAGCTAAATCAAGACCAAGATCAGATCAGACCAGCAGATCTACACTATGCTCATTTTTTAGCTTCTTTCTTGGCCTCAAAATATTGCCAGATTCTGTCCAGGCTTCTCAATAGCAGCTTTCTATTTGGGCACTCTTCTCTATTCCTGTGTTTTTATCCCTTTGGGAAAACCTAAAGTAAATATTCAGCAATAGCCTGCAGGCTAGAGAAGGAGATAAATGTCTATCCAGTCCTGCCCCTTAGTTATAACAAGCTCCTCAGGGGATTGTGCTCATTATTTCACTGAAGCCAGAGGATGATAAATGGTCAGTAGAGACTAAGTACACTGACTTTCATTGGTCCAGTGGGTGGAGAAGGGTAAAGACCCAAAGAGGAAAACATACAAACCATCTCATAATAAGGTCACTTCAATTGTAAATATTCTAGGTTCTGTAACTTGCTAATGAGAGCCAGGAAAGCCCCTCATAAGTACTGCCAAAGGGAATAGGATATTTGAGGGGCTTTCAGTTTCCTCAGATTTTAATAACTTCTTGCTTTTATTTTGTTATTGTTGACTTATGTCCTATATTTAAATATTTATAAAGGAATATCACTTTAAATAATATATAGAAAGTAAAAAATTGGCAGGAATATTTTAAGGTTATCATATACATTATTACTATATAGATATCATATATATATATATTTCCCTCCCTCTAGCTTTCTTTCTTTTTTCTCATGTGGAAAACCAGCTTCAGTGTCTTGCATGTAGTAGTCATATTACATACTAGCCATATATTCTATTAATTAGCCTCTTGCGTAATTTTAAGCTCTTGTAACTTTACATATTCAAAAGTATTTAGTTTTCCTCTCCCATGTAGATGTGCAGTATGTACTCAAAATATCCCTATGGCTAAATAATATGGTATGTGCTTTCTAAACTGTTATTCAGTTAGTTGACATGAACATGACTTACAGTATACAATATTGTAAGGCTAATGCTCTGGGAATAGGGCATGGAATTCGGCATGGAACACAGGTTATTAGGCATTAGAAGTCTACCAGTAAAATGTTAGGCAAAATTATTGCAATTGGTTTGAACAACAGTGTACTTGCTACCATGCTTGCTGCAGAATTTAATAATAGCAATTGGTCACCTATAAAATATGACTCTTTTCACAGTAAAATACATTTTTAAATAGCATTATTTGGGAATATGTTGCCATGAATCCAGTGGCCCATCATTCATCCTAAAACCTTCCAAGGTCATGTTTACTTTCTCAAGAAGACCCATTATTTTTTCATGTTTCAGATTTTTCTTCTTTTACATTTCTAACTTTATTTTCCTCCTTATGGAATAATGAAAAATCCCATCTGAGACAAGGCTTTCTTATAAAATATACTACATTCCAGGTCTATCACTTAGTTTCTTCCTGGTATATAATTCAAAAGTCCTTTTGTGTTTCCAGCAGGAAACACTCTGCATTGGGGGCTCTGAAAGTATACAGTGAAACAATGAAAGTGTCCAAAAACATTGAATTACTTTCAAAGGAACTCTCCTTTTCTCTTTCCCCTAGTCCTTCCTGGAATCCATGATTGGATCTTGCTGCTTGATTGTGCTCATTTTCTCTGTGCATTTCTTGCTTTAGTATCTTATATATCATAGTCATTTCAACATGGTCTATTCATAAGTATGGTAGAAACCAATATACTTTGAGTTGAAGATAGCCACAGCTGAATTTATATGGGCACAATTCTTTGTAAATTGAATGTTTATAGTATTCCCAATTAAAAAGAATAAGCTGGGGACTGGTGAGATGGCTCAGCGGGTAAGAGCATCCGACTGCTCTTCCGAAGGTGATAAGTTCAAATCCCAGCAACCACATGGTGGCTCATAACCATCCGATCTGGCTCCCTCTTCTGGAGTGTCTGAAGACAGCTACAGTGTACTTACGTATAATAAATAAAATAAATCTTTAAAAAATAAATAAATAAAAAGAATAAGCTAAATGATTTTGTTATATTTAGAGTGTTGATTCTAAATACAGCTGTCACTTCAAAGAGAATTAGAGTTTACTCTTAGCCAACTGTGAGTGACCTTGGACACAGAAGGGATTGCCTTCCAAATGACACATTCCACCCTAGATGTCCTTACATGAAGTTTTATAACCACACAACAAAAGTTGTAAATCAATGCATCAAAGTGTGATGTAAAGCAATCACCCATTGGTGAGAAAATTGGGAAGACAAATGATAACAAAGTGGTAGAAATTTATGCTTTCTGACCTTGAAGTGAATTAACTTGGGGAGAGTTCCTTATGAAAAAACTATAAATTATGATTACATAAAATCATGAATATTCTCTTGGGCATGTGCTTATTAATTCTGATCTGTGAATTTGAGAGGACCTGGAGTCACCTAGGATTAGCTACATCAAATCGGTTGTCCCTGGAAGGCATACTATGACAGTCTACTGCACCACTGTATAGGCTGGGGTCTTGGACATAGAAATGAGGAGTCTCATTGAGCATCAGCATCTATCACTCTGATTCCTGACTATGGATGCTATGTGACCAGCTACATCATGTTCCTGAAACTGTGAGAAGCCTGTCATGATGGACTGGACCCTGAAACTGTGAAACAAATCAACCCATCCTTAAGTTGCTTTCATTAGGATATTCTCTCCCAACAGAGAGAAAATTAACTAACATAGAAAAAGAAAAATAGCTGTGATAAATTAGACATGTAAAAGGATGAAAATCTTAAGAAGTCTTGACCAGTCATGAAATAATTTTATTTAGATACTTAAACAGCACTTTACCATTGTTTTTAACAATGCCTACATACACTGTGATTATACAATATTAGGTATTATTTTTCATAGAAAGATTGGCTGAGATTTTCTTGATAATCTAAAAGAAACTCATGTGTGTATATAAGTATGTGTGTGTGTAAGTGTGTGTATGTACATGTGTATATGTGTGTTTGTGTCCTACTTTTCCAGCATCATGGAATTGACAGTTAACAAATTGGTATTAAATTTATTTTATATGACTTAAGATATTTTCTATCAACTTTTAAAGGTAGCAAAGTATTTTTTCTTTTAAGACTTTATTTTATATATGTGAATACACTGTAGCTGTCTTCAGACACACTGGAAGAGGGCATCAAATCCGCTTACAGATGCTTGTGAGCCACCATGTGATTTCTGGGAATTGAACTCAGGACCTTGGGAAGCACAACTCTTAACTGCTGAACCATCTCTCTAACCCACAAAGTATTTTCATTCATATACTACATAATTTGTTTTTATTCCTCTCCCTCCTCCAGTGACCTTGCCTTTCACCCTCAACTTCTCTTTTTGGTCAATTTACCCCGCCTCCCTATTTTCATTTAATGTAATATATAGTCCATTTTATCTACCTCTCTACTTCTGTTTCCCTTAAGATCCCCTCTGCATCTCTCATGGTCTTGTAATGGTTAGTGTTGTCAAATTGACAAAATCTAGGACCAACTAGGAGATAATCCTGAGTATATTTGAGGAAGATTGTGTTAATGGAAGTAGGTAGTGGGTAACACATCCCACTGTTGGCATCCTGGACTATATACTTGGAGGAAAATCTAAGCAGTAGCATGCATTTATTGTTCTCTTCCTGATTATGGATGGCTTGTGACCAACTGCTTCAAGCTCTTGACTTCCCCGCCATACCTCTGAACTGTGATGGAGCTTAAGTTGCCCTTTTCAGAGTATTTTATCACAGTGACAGAAAAGTAATGGAGACAATGTCTGTTCTAATCATGCACATGCACATGTGTGTAAATATATACACACATATATATGCATATATATGTGTGTGTAAAAGTATATAAATATGAATTTAAATACAGATTGATTTTTTTGAGTGTGTGTGCAACATGGCATTTGTCTTTCTGAGTATGATTGATTTTGCTTAATATAATGATTTCTTGTTTCATCCATTTACCTAAAAACGCCATGGTTTAAATTTTCTTTCTTCTCCCTTGGACTAAACCACCAATCAAAGGAATCACATGGTGAGACTCATGGCTCTACCTGCATATGTAGCAGAGAATGGCCTAGTCTGTCATCAATGGGAGGAGAGGCCCTTGGTCCTGTGAAGGTTTTATGCCCCAGTATAGGGGAATGCAAGGGCCAGGAAGCAGGAGTGGGTGGGTTGAGGAGCAGTGGGAGGGGGGAGAGGGCATAGGGTATTTTCAGAGGAGAAACTAGGAAAGGGGATAACATTTGAAATGTAAATAAAGAAAATATCTAATAAAAAAAGTACAAAGGAAATTTTCTCTCTTTCTTTCTTCTTTTTATGTTATCCCCCTTCCTAGTTCCTCTCCACAAACCTCCTACCTTATTTCTCACCCACTTCTGCCTCACTGCCCTAACATTCTCCTATGCTGGAGGATCGAGCCTTCACAGGACCAAGGGCCTCCCCTCCCATTGACACCAAAGAAATAAGGCCATCCTGTGCTACATATGTAGCTGCAGCCATGGATCCCTCCATGCATACTTTTTGGTTAATGGTTTAGTCCTTGGCAGCTCTGTGGGGTCTGTTTGGTTGACGTTATGTTGCTCTTCCTATAAGGTTGCAAACCCCTTCAGCTCCTTCAATCCTTCCTCTAATTCTTCCACTGGGGTCCTCATGCTCAATCATATGGTGGGATGCAAGCATCCGCATCTGTACTAGTCAGGCTCTGGTCAAGCTTCTCAGGAGACAGCTATATCAGGCTCCTGTCAGCAAGCACTTCTTGGCATCAGCAATAGTGTCTGGGTTTGGTGGCTCCATATGGGATGTATCTCCAGGTGGGGCAGTCTCTAGGTGCCCTTTCCTTCAGACTGTGTTCCATTCTTTCTCCCTGCATTTCCTTTAGGCAGGATCAATACTGGGTTAAAATTTTTGAGGTGGGTAGGTGGCCCCATCCCTCATCCAGGGACCATGCCTAACCTCTGGATATGGTCTCTACAGGTTCTCCTTTCCCTTTGTTGGCTATTCCAGATAATGTAATTCTTTTTAGCTCCTGAGAGCCTCTTGCTTTTCTGGCAACTTTCTGGTGGCTATCCCCAATTTCCCATCTCCCATTGCTACACACCTCAGATCAGTTTCCTGACCCTCTATACCTCTCCCCTATCTCCTCCCACACCTGATCCTGCCTACTTTTTCTCCTCACCCTCCTCCCTTCCTACCAAGTCTATCCCTCTCTTTACTGCCCATAATTATTTTGTTTCCCCTTCTAAGTAGGACTGAAGCATCCACATTGGTCTTTCTTCTTCTTGAGCTTCACATGGTCTGTGAGTTGTATCGTGTATATTCCAAGCTTCTTTTTGACTAATATCCACTTCTGGGTAAGTACATACCATGTGGTTTTTTTTTGTGTGTGTGACTGCGTTACCTCACTCAGGATGATATTTTCAAGTTCCATCCATTTGCCTGTGAATTTCATGAAGTCACTGCTTTTTTATTTTTTATTAATATTAACCATTCCATTTACTTACATCTTAAATGATATCCCACTTCCCGGTTACCCCCTCCAATAACACCCCATCCCATGATATCCCACTTCCCAGGTACTCCTCCACCACCCCTACCTCCCATATGTCACATATTCCCTCCCATTCCTGTTTGCCTGTAGGGGAGTATGACTCCACCCACCCATAGTCACCAAGCTCTCTGCTCCAGCATCCCCCAACTCTGGGGCATCAAACCTCCCTGAGAACAAGGTCATCCCCACCAGTTGTTATCTGGCAAGACCATTCTCTGCTACATAAAAGTCATTGTTTTTAATAGCTGAGCAGAATTCTATTGTCTAAATGTACCACATTTTCTGTATCCATTCCTTTGTTGAGGGACATCTGGTTTGTTTCCAGCTTCTGGCTATTATAAATAGGACCGCTATGAACATAGTGGAGCAGGTAACCTTGTGTTATGTTGGAGTATCTTTTGGGTATATGTCTAGAAGTAGTATAGCTGGATCCTCAGGTAGTACTTTGTCCAATTTTCTTTCTTTCTTGTTAGAATTTACTTTATTTACATTTCAAATATTGTCCCCTGTCCTAGTCTCCCTTCCCAAACCCCCTATTCCCTCCCCATTTCTCCTGCTCACCAAACCTGCTTCCTGGCCCTGGCATTCCCCTGCAATAGGGCATAGAACCTTCACAGGACCTAGGGCTTCTCTTCCCACTGATCACTGCCTAGGCTGTCCTCTGCTATATATGAAGCTGGAGCCATGAGTCCCAACATGTGTACATTATGATTGGTGAATTAGACCCTGGAACCTCTGGGGGTACTAGATAGTTCATATTGTTGTTCCTCCTATGGGGCTGCTAACCTCTTCAGCTTCTTGGGTCTTTTCTCTAGCTCCTTTATTGGGGGCCCTGTGCTCAGTCCAATGGTTGGTGGCTAGGATCAACCTTTGTATTTGTCAGGCACTGGTGGAGCCTCTCCAGAGACAGATATTACAAGCTTCTGTCAGTAAGCACTTGTTGCCATCCACAAGTGTCTGGGATTGATGATTGTATATAGAATTTATCCACAGGTGGGGCAGTCTCAGGATGGTCATTCCTCCAGGCTCTGCTCCATACTCTGTCTCTGTAACTCCTTCAATGGGTATTTTGTTTCCCCTACTAAGAAGGATCAAAGTATCCACACTTTCCAAGTATCTTCCTTCTTCTTAAATTTCATGTGGTTTGTGAGTTGTATCCTGGGTATTCTGATCTTCTGGGCTAATATTCACTTATCAGTGAGTGCATATGATGTGAGCTCTTTTGTGATTGGGTTACCTCACTCAGGATGATGTTTTATAGTTCAATCCACTTGCCTAAGAATTTAATAAATTCATGGTTTTTAATAGCTGAGTAGTACTCCAGTGTGTAAATGTACCACATTTTCTGTACCCATTCTTCTGTTGAGGGACATCTGGGTTCTTTCCAGCTTCTGGCTATTACAAATAAGGTTGCAATGAACATAGTGGAGCATGTGCCTTATTACATGTTGGAGCATCTTCTGGGTATATGCCCAGGAGTGGTATTATTAGTGCATCCTCAGGTAGTATTATGCCGAGTTTTCTGAGGAACTGCCAAACTTATTTCTATAGTAGTTGTACCAGCTTGCAATCCCACCAGCAATGGAGGAGTGTTCCTCTTTCTCCACAACTTGGCCAGTATCTCATGTCACCCGAGTTTTTGGTCTTGGCCATTGTGACTGGTGTGAGGAGGAATCTCAAGACTGTTTTGATTTGCATTTCCCTGATGACTAAGGATGTTGGACATTTCTTTAGGGGATTCTCAGCCATTTGGTATTCCTGAGTTGAGAATTCATTGTTTAGCTCTGCGTCCCATTTTTTAATAGGGTTATACAGTTCTTTGGAGTCTAAGTTCTTGAGTTCTTTGTATATATTGGACATTAGCCCTCTATAGGATGTAGGACAGGTAAAGATCATTTCCCAATCTATTGGTTGCCGTTTTGTCTTATTGACAGTGTCCTTTGCCTTACTGAAGCTTTGCAATTTTATGAGGTCCCATTTGTCAACTCTTGATCTATGAGCATAGGCTATTGGTCTTCTGTTCAGGCCGTTTCCCCTGTGCCCATGTACTCAATGCTCTTCCCCACTTTCTCTTCTATTAGTTTCAATGTATCTGGTTTTATGTGGAGGTCCTTGATCTACTTGGACTTGAGCTTTGTACAAGGAAATAAGAATGGATCAATTTGCATTCTTCTACAGGCTAACCACCAGTTGAACCAGCACCATTTGTTGAAAAAGCTGTCTTTTCTCCATTAAATGGTTTTTATCTCTTTTGTCAAAGATGAAATGACCATAGGTGTGTGGGTTCATTTCTGGGCCTTTATTTCTATTCCATTAATTTATCTGCCTGTCACTGTACCAATACCATGGAGTTTTTTGTTTGTTTGTTTGTTTTTATCACAATTGCTCTGTAGTACAGCTTGAGGTCAGCGATGGTGATTCCAACAGTTCTTTTATTATTGCTCTTTTTATTATTTTCACTATCCTAGGATTCTGTTACTCCAGATGAATTTGCAAATTGCTCTTTCTAACTCTGTGAAGAATTGCATTGGAATTTTGATGTGGATTACACTGAATCTGAAGATTGCATTCACCAAGATAGCCAGTTTTACTATATTAATCCTGTCAATCTATGATCATGGGAGATCTTTCCACCTTCTGAGATCTTTGGTTTCTTTCTTCAGAGACTTGAAGTCCTTATCATACAGATCTTTCACTTGCTTTCACTCAAAGTCACACCAAGGTATTTTATATTATTTGTGACTGTTTGACTATTGTGAAGGATGTTGTTTCCCTTATTTCTTTCTCAGCCTGTTTATCCTTTGGGTTGAGGAAGGCTACTGATTTGTTTGAATTCATTTTATTTACAGCCACTTTGCTGAAGTTGTTTATTAGGTTTAGAAGTTCTCTGGTGGAATTTTTGGGGTCACTTAAGTATAGTATCATATCATCTGCAAATAATGATAGTTTGACTTCTTCCTTTCTAATTTGTATCCCCTTGGGCTCTTTTTGTTGTCTAATTGCTCTGGCTAGGACTTTAATTACTATATTAAATAGGTAGGGAGAGAGTAGGTAGCCTTGTCTAGTCCCTGATTTTAATGGAACAGCTTCAAGTTTCTCTCCATTTAGTTTGATGTTGGCTACTGGTTTGCTGTATATTGCTTTTACTATGTTTAGGTATGGGCCTTGAATTCCTGATCTTTCCAAGACTTTTATCTTGAAGGGTTGTTGGATTATGTCAAATGTTTTCTCAGTATCTAATGAGATGATCATATGGTTTTTTTATTTTGTTTATGTAGTGAATTACATTGATGGATTTCCATATATTGAATCATCCCCACATTCTTGGGATGAAGCCTACATGATCACGATGGATTTTTTTCTTTTTAATTTTATTAGATATTTTCTTTATTTACAGTTCAAATGTTATCCCCTTTCCTAGTTTCCCCTCTGAAAATCCCCTATCCTCACCCCTCCCAATGCTCCCCTACACACCTACTCCTGATTTTAGCCCACACGTTCCCTTATACTGGGGCATAGAACCTTCACAGAACCAAGGGCCTCTCCTCCCATTGATTACCCACTAGGCCATCATCTGTTACATATGCAGCTAGAGCCATGAGTCCCACCATGTGTTATCTTTGATTAGTGGTTTAGTCACAGGTAGCTCTGGGGTTACTGGTTAGTTCATATTGTTGTTCTCCTACGGGGATGCATATCCCTTCAGCTCCTTGGGTATTTTCTCTAACTCCTTTACTGGGGACCCTGTGCTCCATCTAATGGATGAGTGTGAGCATCCAATTCTGTATTAGTGAGGTACTGGCAGAGCCTTTCAGGAGACAGCTATATCAGGCTCCTGTCAGCAAGCTCTTGTTGGCATCTGCAATAGTGGTGGTTCGGTGGTTGTTTATGGGATGGATCTCCAGGTTGAGCACTTTCTTGATGTTTATTCCTTCAGTCTCTGCTCCAAACTTTGTCTCTATAATTTCCTCTATGGGTATTTTGTTCTCCCTTCTAAGAAGGATTGAAGTATTCACACTTTGATCTTACTTCTTCTTGAGTTTAATGTGTTTTGCAAAATGTATCTTGGGTATTCTAAGCTTCTGGGCTAATCTCCACTTATCAGTGAGTGCACATCATGTGTGTTATTTTGTGATTGGGTTAAGTCACTTAGGATGATATCCTCCAGATCCATCCATTTGTCTAAGCATTTCATGAATTCATTGTTTTTAATAGCTGAGTAGTACTCCATTGTGTCAATGTACCACATATTCTGTATTCAATCCTCTGTTGAGGGACATCTGGGTTCTTTCCAGCTTCTGGCTATTATAAATAAGGCTACAATGAACATAGTTGAGCGTGTGTCCTTATTACAGGTTGGAACATCTTCTGGGTATATGCCCAGGAATGGTATTGCTGGATCTTCCAGTAGAACAATGTCCAATTTTTGAGGAACCACCAAACTGATTTCCAGAGTGGTTGTACCAGCTTGAAATCCCACCAGCAATGGAGGAGTGTTCCTCTTCCTCCACATTGTCACCAGCATCTGCTGTTACCTGAGTTTTTGATCTTAGCCATTCTGACTGGTGTGAGATAGAATCTCAGTGTTGTTTTGATTTTCACTTCCCTGATGATTAAGGATGTTGAACATTTTTTAGGTGCTTCTCACCCACTTGGTATTGCTCAGTTGATAATTCTTTGTTTAGCTCTGTGCCCCATTTTTAAATAGAGTTATTTGGTTATCTGGGCCCAACTTCTTCAGTTCCTTATATATATTGGTTATTAGCCCCCTATTAGATTTAGGATTGGTATAGAAATTTTCTCAATCTGTTGATTGCCTTTTTATCTTTTTTTTTTTCAATATTTCACATATATTTCTTCTTGTGCAGTCTAAGCCGAGAATGCCATGTAAATGGGTCACTGCGAAATGCAGCAATTTAGTTATTCTCCGATCAAAGGAAGAAACAAACCAGTATGACCTCACGTCTACTAACTTTTGAAGGTTTACAGCAGTTAAAGTATTTTGCTTCTATGTATGAAGGTTAAAAAATCATTTTTTTCATAAAATACAAGAGCAACCAATTTTACCATCAAGTAAAAGTAAAAACTGGGATTCTTTTTAAATTAGTCCAAAGTGGCCTTTAGAGACTTAGTTGTCGGCTGCTGCGCTGACACCACAACAAACCAAAGTGTAGGGTTGGGTCTGGTTTTGTTTCACTTTTCTTTTCAGTATCCAATGCTCACAGATTAAGTTCTGGAAATGTTCCAATTGCCTTTTTATCTTAATGACAGTGTCCTTTGCAATTTAATGAGGTCCCATTTGTCGATTTTTGATCTTACAGCATAATCTATTGGTGTTCTGTTAAGAAAATTTTTTTCCTGGGTTCTGTTAAGAAATTTTTTTCCCTGTGCTTATATCTTCGAGGCTCTTCCCCACTTTCTCCTCTCTAAGTTTCAGTGTCTCTTGTTTTATGTGGAGTTCTTTGATCCACTTAAACTTGAGCTTTGTACAAGGAGACAAGAGTGGATCAATTCACATTTTTCTACATGCTAACAACCAGTTGAGCCAGGACTATTTGTTGAAAATGCTCTCTTTGCCGCTGATGGTTTTAGCTCCTTTGTCAAATATCAAGTGACCATAGGTGTATGGGTTCATTTCTGGGTCTTCAATTCTGTTCCATTTATCTACCTGTCTGTAACTGTACCAGTACCATACAGTTTTTATCACAATTGCTCTCTAGTAAAGCTTTAGGTCGGGGATTGTGATTCCACCGGAGGTTCTTTATTGTTGAGAATAGTTTTTGCTATTCTATGTTTTTTGTTATTCCAGATGAATTTGCAAATTGCTCTCTTTTTTTCACACTTTCTTTTTTTATTAGATATTTTCTTCATTTACATTTCAAATGCTATTCCCCAAACCTCCTATACCCTCCCCCCGCCCTGCTCCCCAATCCATCCATTCCTGTTTCCTGGCCCTGGCATTCCCCTGGCATTCCCCGGGCATATGATCTTCACAAGACCAAGGGCCTTTCCTCCTATTGATGGCCGACTAGGCCATCCTCTGCTGCATATGCAACTAGAGACACAGCTCTGGGGGGCACTGGTTAGTTCATATTGTTCTTCCTCCTATAGGGATGCAGACCCCTTCAGCTCCTTGGACTTTCTCTAGCTCCTCCATTGTGGGCCCTGTGTTCTATCCAATAGATGTCTGTGAGCACCCACTTCTGTATTTTCCAAGCACTGGCATAGCCTCATAAGAGACAGCTATATCAGGTTCCTGTCAGCAAAATCTTAGAAACACTTTTCTGCAATTGTTTGTTATTACGTTCTTGTGACTCAAACATGTGACTCATGAGGTTTGGGGTAGAGATGGTTATGAGGAGTGAAGCACAGAGTAATTAAGTGACTCTCTGTTGTCAGAGATGTCATAATTCAGTAACAGTAACCTTCATCTCTTCAGAATCAATTTCTGAGTGTCTTGTAAAACATAGCCTTACTACACAGTAGCCTGTGGTCATTCATTGGTCAAAAGTTTTTCCCCTTTGTTGAAGTTTAACGTTGGGTCTCCCTGATGCTAAGTAGCACTAGAACATATAAACATTTTAAATCCAGTTTTGTCTTCAGGAGTCTCCAATAGGTTCTAAACTATACCATTATAATCACATTAAGTATTTTTCAAAATATAAACAAGAGATAATTAAGTAAAAATATGGTACAGAAGTTCCAGTTAGAAGCAGAAATGAATTCTGAACTATGCTAATTCCAAACTTTAAAAACATGTATAAATTCTCAAATACCGCAGAAACAGCCAGTTTGTACAACTTTAAGACAGCTAATTTATCACAATAATTTTTTTCTCTTTATTAGATATTTTCTTCATTTACATTTCACATGTTATCCAGAAATTTTCCCTCACCCTCCCGCGTCCCCGCCCTGCTCCCCTACCCACCCCCTCCCACGTAATGGCCCTGGCATTCCTCAGCCACCAAAATAAACACTATAGCATATGCCAGCAAGATAATGCTGAAAGGGACCCGATATAGCTGTCTTGTGGGAGGCTATACCAGTGCCTGGTAAACACAGAAGTGGATGCTCACAGTCAGCTGTTAGTTGGAACACAGGACTCCCAAGGTAGGAGCTAGAGAAAGTACCCAAGGAGCGGAAGGGGTCTTCAACCCTCTAGGTGGAAGAATAACATGAACTAACTAGTTCCCCCTGCGCTCATGTCTCTAGCTGCATATATGGAAGAAGATGGCCTAGTTGGCCATCATTGGGAGGAGAGGCCCCTTGGTCATACAAATTGCTCTTTCTAACTCTCTGAAGAATTGAGTTGGAATTTTGATGCAGATTGCACTGAATCTGTAGATTTCTTTCACCAAGATGGCCATTTTTACCTTATTAATCCTGCCAATCCATGAGCATGGGAAATATTTCCATCTTCTGAAATGTTCTTCAATTTTTTTCTTAGGAGACTTGAAGTTCTTATCATATAGATCTTTCCTTTGCTTAGTTAGAGTTACAACAATGTATTTTATATTATTTGTGAATTTATTCCTAATTTCCTAATTTCATTCCTAATTTTATTCTCAGCCTATTTGTGCTTTGTGTAGAGAAAGGCTACTGATCTTTTTGAGTTAATTTTATATCAAGCTACTTCACTGAAGTTGTTTATCAGATTTAGGAGTTCTCTGGTGGAACTTTTGGGGTCACTTAAATATACTATCATATCATATCATCTGCAAATAGAGATACTGTGACTTCTTCCTTTCCAATTTGTATTCCCTTGATCTCCTTTTGTTTTCTAATTGTTCTGGCTAGGACTTCAAGTACTATATTGAATAGGTAGGGAGAGAGTGGACAGCCTGATTTTAGTGGGATTGCTTCAGGTTTTTTTCCATTTAGTTGGATGTTGGCTACTGGTTTGCTGTATATTGCCTTTATTATGTTTAGGTATGGGCCTTGAATTCCTGATCTTTCCAAGACTTTTATCATGAATGGGTGTTGTATTTTGTCAAATGCTTTCTCAGCATCTAATGAGATGGTCACGTGGTTTTTGTCTTTGAGTTTGTTTATATAGTGGATCATGTTGACAGATTTCCATATATTGACCCATCCCTGCATCGCTGAGATGAAGTCAACTTGATCATGATGGGTGATAATTTTGATGTGTTCTTGGATTCAATTTGTGAGAATTTTATTGAGTATTTTTGCATTGATATTCATAAGGGAAATTGGTTTGAGGTTCTCTTTCTTTTTTGGGTCTTTGTGTGGTTTAATATCAAAGTAATTGTGGCTTCATAGAATGAATTGGGGTGAGTACCTTCTGTTTCTATTTTGTGGAATAGTTTGAGGAGTATTGGGATTATGTCCTCTTAGAAGGTCTGATAGAACTCTGCACACAACCCATCATGTCCTGGGCTGTTTTTGGTTGGAAGACTATTAATGACTGTTTCTATTTATTTAGGGGATATGGGACTGTTTAGATGATAAATATGATCCTGATAACTTTAGTACCTATAAACTATAACTGATAACTGATATAGTTTAACTGATAACTTTAGATATCAGTTAAACACATTTGTTTTATTACTTCTGTTAGTTTCACTGTCTCTGGTATCTATCTAGAAAATTGTATATTTTATCCAGATTTCCGAGTTTTGTTGAGTGTAGGCTTTTGTAGTAGGATCTGATGATTTTTTGGATTTTCTCCAATTCTGTTGTTATATCTCCTTTTTCATTTTTGATTTTGTTAATTAGGATATTCTCTCTGTGCCCTCTAGTTAGTCTGTCTAAGGGTTTGTCTATCTTGTTGACTTTTTCAAAAAAACAGCTCCTGGTTTGATTGATTCTTTGGATAGTTCTTTTTGTTTCCACATGTTTGATTTCACCCCTGAGTTTGATTATTTCCTGCCGTCTACTCCTCTTAGGTGACTTTGCTTCCATTTGTTCTAGAGCTTGCAGATGTGCTGCCAAGCTATTGGTGTAAGCTCTCTCCATTTTTTTTTTGTAGGAACTCAGAGCTATGAATTCACCTCTCAGGAATGCTTTCATTGTGTCCCATAAGTTTCGGTATGTTGTGCCTTCATTTTCATTAAACTCTAGAAAGTCTTTAATTTCTTTCTTTATTCCTTCCTTGACCAAAGTATCATTGAGTAGAGTGTTGTTCAGTTTCCATGTGAATGATGGTTTTCTGCTATTTATGTTGTTATTGAATAGCAGCCTTAGTCCATGGTGATCTGATAGGATGCATGGGACAATTTCAATATTTTTGAATCTGTTGAGGGCTGTTTTGTGGCTAATTATGTGATCAGTTTTGGAGAAGGTGCCATGAGGTGCTGAGAAAAAGGTATATCCTTTTGTTTTAGGATGAAATATTCTGTAGATATCTGTTAAGTCCATTTGTTTCATAGCTTCCGTTAGTTCGACTGAGTCTCTGTTTAGTTTCTGTTTCCAGGATCTGTCCATTGATGAGAGTGGGGTGTTGAAGTCTCCCACTATTATTNCTTGTATGTTTATGGGCATCTCATTCTTTAGGTATGGAAAGTTTTCTTCTATTATTTTGTTGAAGATATTTGCTGGCCCTTTAGTTTGATAGTCTTCCTTCTCATCTACTCCTATTATCCTTAAGTTTGGTCTTCTCATTGTGTCCTGGATTTCCTGGATATTTTGTGTTAGGATCTTCTTGCATTTAGCATTTTCTTTGATTGTCTTGTCTATGCTCCCTATAGAATCTTCTGTGCCTGAGATTCTCTCTTCCATCTCTTGCATTCTGTTGCTGATGCTCATATCTATGGTTCCTGATTTTTTTCCTATGGTTTCTATCTCCAGGGTTATCTCCTTTTGGTTTTTCTTAATTGTTTCTATTTCCATTTTTAGGTCCTGGGTGGTTTTGTTCCATTCCATCACCTGTTTGGTATTGTTTTCCTGTAACTCTCTACGTATTTCTTCTTTAAATGCTTCTAGTTGTTTATCTGTGTTTGTATTTATCTGTTCCTGTATTTCCTTCTTATAGTCCTCCATCATCATCATGACGAGTGGCTTTATATCCATGTCCTGCTTTTCTGGTGTGCTGTTGTATCTAGGACTTGAAGTGGTGGGTGAGTTTGGATCTGGTGATGCCAAGTACCCTTGGATTCTGTTGCTTCTGTTCTTACGTTTACCTCCTGCCATCCCTGCCCAAGGAGACCTGGTGTTGGTGCAGACCAGAAGGTAGCGTCTGTCCTGTCCTGGGCCTTTCTCAATCTCCTGCTGGTGTCTCAGGTCGCTCGCAATTGGGCCGGAACAGATGCTGAGTTCAGCTGCTCACCTGTGGTCCCAAGAAAGCCTGGGGAGTCCCGAAGGGGCCTCAGGGAGAGTGTGCAGAGCCTGTGCCCAAGCCCTGAGCTGGTGCGGGGTGCACCGAGCTGGACCTGAAGGAAGAGTCTGTCCTGCTCTGGGCCTTTATCAGTCTCCTGGCTGGTGTCTCCTGCGCCTGGTGCTGGAGCAGTGTGGGCCAGAAGGGAAGGGGTCCGCTGCCGCCCTGCCTATCTCCCGGCTGCAGACTCAGGTCCCAGGAGATTGGACTGGAACAGATGTGTGTTCCTCTGACCAGTCTTCCCGAGATCTCAGTGGTCCTGAGATCTCTAGGAGAGTCCCGCTGGAAACCTGGGTGGGTCCGCGGCCCCTGGCCTTGCGCCCTGCCCTGGAGCAGTGTGGACCAGAAGGGAAGGGGTCCACTGCCCACCTGTCTGTCTCCTGGCTGCAGACTCAGGTCCCATGAGATTGGACTGTCTGTCTCCCGGGTATAGACTCAAGTCCCACGAGATTGGACTGGAACAGATGTGTGTTCCTCTCACCAGTGTTCCCGAGATCTCAGTGGTCCTGAGATCACTAGGAGAGTCCCGTTGGAAACCTGGGTGGGTCCGCAGCCCCCGTGCCTTGCGCCCTGCGCTGGAGCGGAGTGGACCGGAAGGGAAGGGGTCCGCTGCCCGCCTGCCTATCTCCCGGCTGCAGACTCCGGTCCCACGAGATTGGACTGGAACAGATGTGTGTTCCTCTTACCAGTGGACCCGAGATCGCTAGGAGAGTCCCGCTGGAAACCTGGGTGGGTGCGCAGCACCCAGGCCTTGCGCCCTGCGCTGGGGCAGTGTGGACCAGAAGGGAAGGGGTCCGCTGCCGCCCTTCCTTAGGACTTATTACTACATGCCATCCTTTTATATGGAAAGGATGGAAATTTGCATCACAGTTTGGATATACAATCTAAATAGACTTATAAGGTTTGATGTCAGTCACCTGCTCATCTTTAGCTGATGTATGTACACTACACATTCCATATACATGTTAATGCAGAAATGTATATTACCTTTAAGTTTATATGTTTACTGAGCAAAAGTATCAGACACCAATGACAGTAAGACAAGTAGGCCAGGTGATCCAGCCTCCAGACTGTCTTAATAAAAGTCTGCATCCAGATAAATTTCAAAATGACTAGCTAAGATGGTCCAGCCTTACAAACTGCTCCAGTCAGGACTTCAGTTAAACCCTTTACTTTCCCATCATACAGAGACTGGACATTTGATGATGTTGCTAGTTCTCCTAGGACTTTGTCAATATCCCAATTTTCTTAGGGCTCCCAAAAGATGATGTTATCCCCAGTCAGCAGGAAACAAGTTAAAGAAAACAATGCCTAATCCCAAGAGAGGGTGGTTTTTGGTCGTCTGTCCGATAGGCTAGGCGAGGCATGTTTGTTGTCATCTTAGCAGGGGCTGGTCACAAGTTGTTTATGGTCTTGGTCAGGGAGAAAAAGAAAGTTAGATTCAGGAACTTTCTCTCTCGTTCTTTCTCTTTCCTCTATCCTTCTTTCTCTCCTATCTAGTATCAGGGAGAGAAGGGATTAAAAGGAAAAAAAAGGGAGCCAGACAGTGGTGACACACACCTTTAATCCCAGCCCTTGGGAGGCAGAGGCAGGTGAATTTCTGAGTTTGAGGCCAGCCTGGTCTTCAGAGTGAGTTCCAGGACAGCCAGGGATATACAGAGAAACCCTGTCTCAAAAAACTGAAAAAGGATGTGTGTGTGAGTATAGGAATTGTAGGATAAAAGGCTGGTTTATTGAATCTATGTTTAGACTAAAGAACATTAACAAGCCAAAGATTTTACATTGGTATAGATTATTGTGTATTGATACAAATTTAATTTTATATTTTACCACAACATACTGTATATATGTTTCAACTCTAATTTAAGGTATTATACCTATGCAACTCAGTTAAAATGTACCTTAAAAACTACTATTACAATGTTTAGGATTATTAAGAAATGCAAGTTCTTAGTCAATCAAACTTGTGGCCTCGTTAGGTGTGCTCTACCCCCAGTCTTGAGCAGGCTGGCTCCAGACCTGGTTTGCCACAGTTACTAGCTCACCTAGAGTGGAGTCTTCTGACCTAAGTAAAGTCTGTCTGCAACACCTGCAGCTTCCTGTGAGAAGCTACCTCCTGAGCAGCTGAGCTTGTTTTCCTGACAAAGTGACCATGAGATCCTGGCATGGTGGGGGATGGGTCCCCCACCCCTTTATAAGCTCAGACTCATAAGTAAACATTGGACCTTGGTCAGAGAACTTTGTCTTGGCTATTTCTCTCTCCACCTTTCCCATCCAACCCCATCTTTCCTTTCAGGAATCTAGTAACCCGTGGCCTCTGGTGGCTACAGTTAGGCAATAGTTTAATTAATTATAGAAATAAGGCTTATTTACCCTCCTGTAGAAATAAGCAACTTCAACTATTCAAATATAAATGATAGATAGATAGATAGATAGATAGATAGATAGATAGATAGATATAGATAGATAGGTAGATAGATAGATAGAGTAGGCAGATTGTGTTGAAAGTCTTTAGAGATCTTAAAATATGTCATTTAAAATGTTCTAATAAAAAGACTTTTTTTTTTGACTGCAAGGCAAGTCTTGTCCTAGCAGCACTCCCATACTACTTCAAAGAAGATGATGGGCATTGAAGCACCTCCTATGGAGTTTGATTCAAATGTGTTATAACCTATCCATCAGGCAAAAAATTGCCTGGTTTTAACTGCTGACATGTTGTCCAAACCATGAATAAGCAGGACACAGAGGAAGTAGACTTTCAAACCTTGCTAAGAGAAGGTAGGTCAGTCTTCAGTATTACTGCTTTGCAAATAGTCTGTCAGATATTCCGGGCCAGTAGACTGAATATGGATGCTCTGACGTTGCAGAGAAACCATGGGTGACCATGACATTTCTATAGTTTTAGAAGATGCTTTCACTGTATTTCCTACTTCCTTAGGTAATATTTATTCTTCTCAGGTCTCTGATGGGGTTGAAGAGTAGATAGTTATAGTCTTACAGTTTCCCTGTTACCAAATTCACAAAAGAAACTCATAGAAGAGATGTCAAATTTGTAAAGGTTGAGAGACATAAAAACTTAAGTTGTAAAGAACTGAAGAAAATGACTTAAGGTCTAAGAAGAATTTTTAGGTTGATAAATGTTGGTTATGACAGAAAAGGATATAGGTACAGAACTTTGAATTCACCAAGACAGAATAGATCGTATCGTGCTTTTTCCAAGGTTGCTGAATACAGATGGACTGTATTTGTGAATATAGCTCTTACCTGGCAGTTTTCATAGTTGTTTTTATGGTATATAGTTTGTTGATCTGGGAGAAACAGTCTTTTGTTGGACTAAAATGGGGAGCTATTGGGATAATATTATTGTGTACTGTGTAAAGATTATCCCAATGCTGATTTCGGCCAGCAGAGAGTTGAGTGCAGACTGGACTTTGGTGTAGTTATTCGTGTGACTGAATCATATTTTGTAAAAATTCCCACTCTCATGATCTGATTGGTTTTAATAAAAATCTACAGCAAATCCAAGAAAGGAAGGTAGAACTTCTGAACAGAGATAGAAATTCTGAGAATGAGTCAAGCATCAGATTCACTTACCTGACAGGTAACAAGCCATGTGGTAGCATAGAATAAGTATAAGTTGTAAGAGCTACTTGGGAACTAGAGTAACTGAAGGCCTAAAGCTATTGTGAATAAATATCAGTCTCTGTGTTATTATTTGGGAGCTGGGTATCCCCCGCAAAATCCTAGTTTTGAGCACAGGAATTGTTCCCAGGGCCATGAGAATGGGAGAACTGGCCATGTCCCTGATCAGATGCAACACTTAGGAGAGTGGACCATGAACCTCACCTGAACATAGGACAGAGCTGGCGCTGGCAGCCGGGGTTAGGTTTCTGGTGAGCCGAGCTGGGGACCACAGCGGGAGCGCTGTGGCCTGAGCAGCTCAAGTGCCTCTCAGGCCCAGACCTGGGATGGATGAGCTCTGCCAGAGCACCTGATGTGGCTGCTCCTGCAGATGCAGATCCACAGGGCACCCACGAGCAAGAGGCGTCCTGAGCTTCCAGTGTTGGCAGAGAAGCAGAAACCAGAGGCCAAGGAATCATCGCGATGAGCATTTGCAAAAACAAAGAAGCTCGGACAAAACGGTGCACCGTGACACACCACAGCTTCCACACCAAGATTTCTTTTTCTGTTAAGGAAGGAGGTTGCAAGGCTGCAGGGCAGGCACTAGCAGATTAGGGTAAATACTGTGAAATTCACACACACACACACACACACACACACACACACACACACACACACACACACAAAACAATAAATAGTTTTTAAATTTTAAACTATGTTAAAATGGATTAAAAATATTTCGTGGTAGCTTTTGTTATGAGTAATTTAATTTACATCGGGAGTTGAATACTTAATGTACTTTGCCACGTTTTGTGAGTTCAGTGATTGGTTGTGTTGAGGGTACATGGATAAATCGTGAGCTTATGTCTGCTGTTATTCTTTATCTTGTTATCATTTTATCTCTTACTATATTTGAAAAGCGTTTCTCTCATATTTAACCCTCATTGTTTTGTGTTTTCAGTACCTTGAAGCCTTTCCTACATTTCAATGCTGTCTTGTTAGCAACCTCACTTCATTTCATTCCTCAGCTGCACTTCCTCTATAAATAGAGGTGCATGATGGACAGCAGCACAGGAAGTCCCAGGAATCCACGCAGTTTATTGACCTCGCCCACCCCACCCCATGCCTCGCCCCCACCCCATGCTCTGCCCCCCCTATGCCTCGCCCCCATGCAGTTCTCAGGCATCCGTCACGGGCGTCACCTCGCAATCCTCAGGCTCCGGAGCCCACGCAACCTGCAGGGAGAGGACATACCCACCTGTCAGTCATTTCACCTAGAGTCACTTCCTGTCCCCACCATGATCACTTCCTGTCTATCCATGGTCACTTCCTGTCCCCACAGGGTCACTTCCTGTATCAATGACACCACTTCCTGTCCTCTCAGCTGTACTTGCTGTTCCCCCAGAGTCACTTACTGTCCCTCATGAGGCCCTACCTCCTCCACAGAGGCCCTGCCCACACACTCAAGGCACAGCCAACAACCCAGGCCCTGCCCCCCACAACGCACTGCCCTCACACCCCAGACTCCGCCCCCACACCAGAGGCACCGCCCACACACCCAAGGCTCTGCCCTCACAACATAGGCACCGCCCACAAACCCAAATCTCTGCCCCCACACCCCACACCCTCACCATCTCCCCTGCCAAGGGCAGGCGCAGGTGTGGGATGGGTGGGCATAGGCGGGACAGCAGTGACTTCCTGTGGGGGCAGAGAGAAGGGCAGGGTCAGAGGCTTCAGTAACTTGGGGTGGGCAGGTAATGACATCACGGGTAATGACTAAATTTACATAAATGTATATAAATTTGCATCTCACCATAGGTTCAGGAGAGCACGTTTGCATAAAATTGAATAAATTTGCATAAGTTCCCACACCCTCATAATCCTCGGAGTGATAATATGCATGTCAGTTTCACAGGAATAAATTTGCATAAACATGCATGACATCATCACTAAACCTGAATACATTTGCATGAACCCGGATGATGTCATGGTTTTACTCTATGTGAATTTGCATAAATTTGCATAACGTAAGACCTATCATCCTAAATTTGCATAAATTAACTATGAATGACTGACCCAGCATAAATTTGCATACAGCCATGTGACATCAGTTTCACTGAAATAAATTTACATAAATTTGCATCACATCAAATGTTCGGGAATGTATGCATAAATTTGAAAAAAATTTGCATTGCTTCACCTGAATAAATTTGTATAGAGCCACAGACATCCCTGACCCAACCAAGGGTTGAAAGAAGATAATCCTTAAATTTCATTTTAAGAGTCTGTGTGTGTGTGTGTGTGTGTGTGTGTGTGCACATGTGCATGTGCACACGCGTGAATGGGTGTGAAACCCAGAAGTTAACCTCCGGTGTCTTTCTCAATTGCTTTCCACCTCATGGTATGTTGTCATAGAGCCGAGCTGCACAGATTTGCATAAACCCTTGTGGGGTGGGTGGGGCACAGTGGGATGTCAGTCATACTACAAGGGCAGGACATGACATCATGGGTGCATAAATCTGCATAAATCTGCATCAAGCCCCCACCATGTCATAGTTTCACTGGAACTTGTTTATATGAGCACAGTCACATCACCGTTTTCTCTCCACCAAAATTTGGATAAATTTACCCAGCTAGCAGATCCGGGAGTGAATTTGCATGAGGTCAAATGACATCATGGTTTTCCTCTGTATGCATTTGCATAAATTTCTGTTTTAGCAGAGCATGGGTCCATACATTTGCATAAATTTGCAAGTCAATCAACTCAGCGGGAAATATGAACATAAATTTGCAAATTTTCATCCACACCAATTTGCATAACTTCATGTAACCTCATTGACCTCATAGTACACTTAGCATGAACTTGCATTAACTTGTATGTTCATTTCACTGGGGTAAATTTGCATAAGCTGGCATGATGTTGAGGCTTTCAACAGCACAGAATTGCATAAATTTGCATGAACCAGACTGATGTCATAGATTTACTTTGAATGAATTTGCATAGATTTGCCTGACATCATGGTTGAATGTCAGTTGTGCTGGGCAGGCTGGTACATCGTGTAAATTTGCATAAATTTGCATAAATATGCTTGACCCTGGATGATGTCACAGTTTTTCCTCCTTACACATATGCATGAATCAGCATGATGTAATCACTCAATCAGCATACATTTGCATATGTTTGCCTGACCTCATCATTTCATCTGAATAAATCTGCATAAATCCTTGTGAGATCACAGTATTCCCCTGCGCAAATTTGCATGGTCAGCATGACATCATAGCTTCATCTGCTTCAATTTGCATAAGTTTGCACAACTATGCATAAATTGGCATGACCTCATCGTTCTCATAGCATGGATTTGCATAAATTCACATGATGTCAGTTTCACCACCACTACCATAATTTGTATAACTTTGAATGATATCATGGTTTTGGCAGATTAATATCCTGATTTACATAAATTTACATGCCTGGCTGATCCCAGCATAAATTTGCAAACAACTGTATGATGTCAGTTTCACTGGAATAAAATTGCATAGATTTAGAAAGATTTGCATGACATCACAGTCTAGGCAGAGTAGGTTTGCAAAAATTCACATAGATTTGCATGTCGTTTTTAACAGAATAAAATTGCATGACGTCATGGTTTAGCTCTGGGAGAATTTGCATAGATTTTCATGAAATCACATTTGAACATCAGAAGTGCAGGGCGGGCAAGTACATACATTTAAATAAAATTGCATTAACCCAGATGACATCACACATTTGCATGAAGTCACATGACATCATCACTCTGTCAACACACATTTGCATACATTTGCCTGACCTCATAGTTTCCATAGCATGAATCTGCATAAATTTACATGAATGATATCATGGTTGAATGTTCCATGATGTAATAGTTTGACATGACTGAATTTGCATGAACCTGGGCAGCATGATGTCACAGTTTCACCAGCGTAATTTGCATAAGCTCCTTCACTCTTCACATTTGCATGAGCTGGATTGATGTCAGCTTATATCAGCCATAATTTGCATGAGTTAGCATGATGTCATGTTTCACATAAGCATAAATTTGCATAAATTTAGTTGATGTCATGACTGCAGTCATTTGAATAAATTTGCATGCACAGTGGCATTGGTTTCCTCCAGGCAAATTTGCATAAAAGTACATGACCTCATAGCTGAATTTGCATGAATCCACATGATGTCATACCTTCCACCACTGTCATAAATTTGCAAAAGTTTTCATGATGTCATATTTTTGGCAGATTCTATTTACATAAGTCTGGATATATTTGAACGAAAATTTCCTGTTTTGCAAAAATCAACATGACTGGCTGTTCCCAGCATGAATTAGCATACAGCCATGTGACATCACTTTCACTGGAAAAAATTTGCATAAAATCATAAGCTCTCAGCAGTGTCCTGAGCAAAGATTTACATACATTTAGATGACATCTTAGCCCAGGCAGAGCAGTCATACATAAATTTGAATAAATCTGCATAATTTCCCCCTCACCCAATTTTGTATGAATTTGCATAAATTATGAAAATCCCAGAGCCTTTGCTCATTTGCATAGTCACAGGTTGGTTTGCATAAATTAGCATATGAATCAGACCCTGGGTTAACAGGACGCAGAAGGGTGTGGCCACGCACAGTGCAGGCCCCGCCCCTGCGATGACCTTTTTGTTGTTACCTCCACCACAGCAGGAACCCAGCCACAGCAAGCCCTGCCCCAAGCACCGCAGCCACCGATGTCACCAGCGCAGTCTTCACGGGCGTCACCTTGAGGAGGCAGACTGGTGGGGAGGAGCAGGGTCAGGGAGACAGGAAATTACATCACAGGGGATACAGGAAGTTCTGTCACTTGGGAAACAAAAAGTGATGGGCAGGACAGGAAGTGATGTCATGGGGGAACCGGTAAGTGATGGGTATGGTCGACAGAAAAGGAAGTGATGTCATCAGTGGTAGCAGAAAGTAATGGGCCGGACAGGAAGCAGTGAGAGTGGTCAGTGGAAAGAGAAGTGATGTCATCTGTAGAAACAGAAAGTGATGGGCGGGATTGGAAGTGGGGACAGGAAGTGATAGCCATGGCCTGACCCAGGGGCGGAGCTGAACCTTAGGGTGGGCATGGACAGTTCCAAGAAGGTGGGAGCAAGGAACAGGTGGGTAGGGATGAGCTCAAGTGGAAGGGACCAGGTTAGACTTCCTGTGAGTGGGGCTTTTGCATCACACCACCAGTGGGCGTGACTTAGGTCACCTTGGGTGGGGCTTTGGTCAATGATGTGCATGGCACAGGGAAATTGGGAGCCCAGGCCCTGCACCTGTGACCCCAGGGTTGGGTTAGGACTTCCTGTGGGAGTGGCTCAGCCACACTGTGGGTGGGGCTTTACTGTGACATCATTGAAATGATGAAAGCCAGGCCCCACCCTGCCCGCTCACCAAGGCCCCAGGTATTGCTCCAGCCACTGAGTTTCCAGGTGTCAACCGCTGACCTTGCTCTGACCCGGAAAGAGATAGTGCCAGCATTGGGGATCGAGAAGTGGGGGGTGGAGACCTGGGGAGGAGTGGGGCCTTTGTGATGTCATTACCACTGCCATGCCCACACCATAAGTGCTACCCACCACGGACCCCGACTCACATTGAATTCCTGCGGCTCTGATCGCGAACTCTGGGGTAAGGGAAAAGGGGTGGGTCTTAGCGTCGATCGCGGTCATCCCCCTGCCTCACACTCACACTCGCAGTCACTTGCGGGCATTCCCCTACCTCACACTCGGGGTCTTCCCCCTGCATAAGTCAGTCCCGGTGACCTCCCTGCCTCACCCCGCACCTGGTTGACCTGAAGGGTGAACCGAAGGAGGCCGTGGTGGAAACGGGTCCGCGGGACCCAGCGTGCGTGGGCCTCTGAGCCGCTGCACTCAGCTGTCAGCGTGGGCGGGGCCAGGACCTCTGTGGAGAGGAGGGGGAGGGGTCAGGACAGGGTGTGTGCACAGTAGGGCGACACATCAGCACACAGTAGGCCCGCCTGTGCACACAGTGGGTCCGTCTGCCACCCCAAGCATAAGGGGATGCCGGGTGCACACACTAGGTCTGCCGCTGCGTGCAGTGGGTCTACCTGTGCCCTGGACACTACCCATGTGCACAATAGCTCCAGTTGTTCCCTGGGCTTGTATGGGGTGCCACACAGTGGGTCCAATCATGCTCCCTACAAGCGCATAGTAGACCTGCCTGCATGCACAGTGGGTTTACCCACAACCCCACGTGCGGGAGGCCAGGCAGAGTGCACAGCTGCATGCACCAGTGAGTTCAATGGGCGCACAGTAGATCTGCCTGAGCCCCGGGCACGCAGTGGGTCCATTTGCCACCCCAAGCAGGAGGCAGCATGGGTCTGCCTGTTCCACGTCCCCTCCACAGTGCACGCATAGTAGGCCCTCACCCACACGCTGCAGGTCTACGGTGTCGTCCATGCAGGGTACGGGGCCAGCGTGGCCACTGCCATTGACGGTGACAGTGAGCCTGTTGACAGGGTCTTCATTAGGGTTGGGGGCATCGCCATCAGGGGCAGAGCCAAGGACAGAATTGAGGTCGAGTGTGCAGCCTTCATGGCCGCCGTGAGGGGCGGGGCCAGCGGCAGTGACATCATTGCTGTGATAGTGTTGGCACTCGAGGTCATGGGCAGGACCAAGCCTGGTGGGGGCAGGAAGTGATGTGAGAGGCCCAGAGGCAGGGACAGGATTAACACAGGAAGTGACATCACAACCAGTGAGTGGCCATGCTCACCAAAATGTGAGGACAAGTTGTTGACGTCAGGCCCCCAAGGAGAGCCCAGCCCAACAGGAAACAAGCACAGGAAGTGATGTCATCAGTTCTCGGAGAGGCTCAGGCCACCAGGAAAAAAGCACAGGAATTATGTCACAGCTCCGAAAAGACCCCACTCAACAGGAAGTGAGGAAAGCAAGTGAACTCAGAGGCCATGGAGAACAGGAAGTCAGCAAGGAAGTGATGTCATAGACCTGCCCATCCAGAAATGACCTCAGAGTCCTTAACCACACAGAAGAGAGCACAGGAAGTAATGTCATAGGCTCTGCTTAGCCAAAAATAAGGATAGGAAGTGACACAAGAAGCCCTACCCACCCGAAAATGAACACAGGGAGTAACCTCATGACCCTGCCCCTTCCAGCCATGGCCCTGCCAACCCAGGATGAGGCTCTGCCCACCTCCCCAACCCCACACCATCTGGAAGTGAGGATAGGAAGTGATGTCAGAGGCCTCACAGAACAGAAGTGTGGAGAAGTGACCTCCCGAACCCGCCCATGACCCCTGCGATCCCTGATACCCACCTCACATCCCGCCAGAACATCCGGTATCGCACATCGCCCATGGCCCTGGGGCCCCGCCCCCAGTTGCAGCTTAACCACCGAGCGTCGTGTACCCAGCAACGCAGGTCCCGGGCTGCAGCCTCATGGTCCCTGCCTGCAGGGATTGGGGAGGGGTCACGGGGTCACAGTGGGGGGAGACGGGTCGGGGATCACACATGGGGGTCAATGTAAACTTGTTGTCAGGGGTCACACATGGGGTTGGGGACCCATGTTGGGGTTAGGGATCAGATCTGGGAGCAGGGGTTGCACCCTGGTGCTAAGGGTCATGGGTTGGAGTCAGGGGGGTAGCACTGGTGTCACACAAGGGTTCAGAGGTCACACCTGGCGTCATGGGGTCACAGCTGGGGTCAGGGGTCACAGCTGGTTCTGGGGGGTGTCACACCCTGGGTTCTGGTGTCACACGGGGGTCCGGGGACGGGGCCTCACCCACCGTCATCTGGGGGGAACCTGATGGATCCAGCCACATCCCTGCCCTCCCAGAGGACTGCGAAGTCGGTCATGTGGCAGAGGGAAAGCGATGTAAATGAGCAGCGGTTGCGCCCAGGGTCCGCCTGTGGGGTGAAGGGGGTCAGGGGCTGGGGTCAGGGGCAGGGTAAGTGTGAGGGGCAGGGTCAGCAGGGATCACCTATGCTTGGGGCAAGCAGCAGGGCCAACACTAATTTGCTTAAAGTTGTATGAATTTGCATAAAATTGAATCACAGTTGAAAAAATATCCACAGGTTTGCATAAATCTGCATAGATTTACATAATAACATGGCTCCATCTGAGTTTATAAATGCAAATGACATCATGTTCTATTCTGCATACATTTGCATAACTCTGCCTGGGGTGATGGGGTTCTTAAGTCACAGATTTTCCCAACTGAATTTGCATACACCCAGATGACATAATAGGTTTCCCCCTGCTCAAATCTGCATAAATTTGCATGACAAGAAGTGAATGGGTGGGGCCTGAAGTGAATGAAGGGTGGGACAGGAAGCAGAGGGTGGGGCCGGATGGGTGGTAGGGGCAGAGTCTGGAATGATTGGCATGGCTGGAAGTGAGTGATGGGAGCAGGAATAAGACAGGAAGTGGGCAGGGAAAGGCATGGAATCCTGGTGGACGGGTCCTAGTGTGACTGACAGCAGGAAATGGGCATGGCCAGAATGACTGACAGGATGGAGATCCCTACCCACCCAAGCCCTGCCCCCTTGATGACTGTCAGCTAACCCTGCCCACTGCCAGGCCCCTCCCCTTACCCAGAAGATGTCCCTGCCCTTTTTGCACGCAACCCGTGTTGTGATGTTAGTGCCAGGGGCGGGGTCCCAGCTCAGCGTGCGGTGGGCAGGGTCTATGCGCAGGTTCCGGATGTCCATGGTCATAGCCTTGGGCGGGGCCTCGCTGATAGCAGCTGTCGTCAAGGGGACAGGAAACAGGGAGGCAGGGTGGGGCTTGAGTGAATGACCAGTGATGTCATCCACAGTGGGTAGTGCCTGGGCTCTGACTGACACCATCCTCTGTGACAGGAAGTGAGAGGGTGGGAGAGGAAGCAAGGGGGCGAAACTTAGGCTTTGATTGACACCCAGAGGATATGAGAGGCAGGTGATGTCATGTCCAGGAGTGACAGTTGTCCCCTATGACAGGAAGCGAGGGAGGTTTCCCTGAGTGATGTCTTGGATCAGGAGGATGGCATCATCTGCCATCAGTGGGCGGGGCCTGAGCCTTGATTGACACCTGGGAGGGGCTGGGATTACATCATTCACCATGACAGGAAGTTAGTGGAAGGGCTTGACCTGAGATTGACACCACCCAGCAGCGGGGCCAGGCCAACAGGAAATGAAGAGCTTAGGGGGCAGGATTTGGGTTTTGATTGACATCTAAAGTTAGGAATGATGTCATCCTCTGTGACAGGAAGTGAGCTTTTGGGAGTGGAAGCAAAGGGGTGGGACCAGAGTTCTGATTGACAACTGGATGAAGTCACTCAGCACAACAGGAAACGGCAGGGCCTTGCATGACTATAAGATCATCTGTCGCCCGGGGGGGCGGTCCTGAGTCTTGAGTGACACCGGGGGCGGGGCCCAGACCGAAAGGAAGTGAGAGGAGTGGTCCGTGCCCAGGCCCCACCCCTGTGACATCACCTACCCAGCTCTGATGACTGTGATGTCAGCAGCCCCAGGAGGAACCACAGGTTGGCAGCCATGATGGGAGGGCAGGGGCAGAACCTTGATGGCCTAAGGGCGGGGCCGAGGTGTAAGGGGCAGGGCCAGGGCGCAGGTGGACTCCACTCCTGACCCAGCCCTCATTGCGACGTTTCTGGTTCCTGCTGTGGTCCATCTAGGTCATCCCCCTGCCTCAGCTCCTCACTGGAGTTCATCCCCTGGCCTCAGCTTCACCGTCCCCAGTGTCACATCGCAAGGCAGGGGGATGCCCAGGTGTGAACAGTGTGAGGCAGGGGCATGACAGCGAGTGCAGATGATGAGGCAGGGGGATGGCAGTGGTGAGTGGAAGCAGAGATGGAGGCAGGAGGATGCTGGCGAGTGAATTTCCGAGGCAGCGGGATGCCAGGAGTGAGCGGAAGGAGGGATGGAGCCAGGGAGCCGCCTGCGAGTAAACAGTGTGTGGCAGGGAGATGACCGCGAGTGAATTTCTGAGGCAGGGGGATAATCACGATGGACACAAGAAAGCAGGGAGGGAGGGAGAGACGGCTGGGGGATGCCTGTGAGTAAGGATCTGAGGCCCAGGATGAAGGCAGTGAGCAGAACGAAGGACCCAGGCAGGGGGATGACCTCCGTGGCCCCGACCCCTGACCCCGTCCCGCCCACCCCGCGGCCTGGACCTGAGCGGTGCCCGCGGCGCTGGCGGCGTCCGTTCGCGTCCTCAGGGGTCCGGGGTCGGAGCTGCGGATCGCGCAGAGGCCTGCGACCCCGCCTGTGACCCCAGAGGCCCCGCCCCGTCCCGGCCGCGCCCGCTTGGCTCCCAGGGTTGAGCAACTAACGGCGATAGTGGGGTCGGGGCGGGGCCGCGGGAGTCACGCGGCGGGGTGTCGAGGGTGACGTCACGGGGCCACGCCCACCCGACTCCACGACTTCGCGACCCTGGACAGACAGAGCTGAGGCTGGGGGATGACCGCTAGTGCTGGTGATGGGCGACGGCGATAGCCACGCCCAAGCCGGCGACGTCATCGCGTTCGTTTATAAAAAAAAAAAAAAAAAAAATGAAACTGGAAGTCGCTCCCGTCAGTCACGGGCCAGTGGGCGGGACTTCCTGTTGCTCTCCGGTCATTGGTTGCAAATGTACTCGCTGTCATCCCCCTGCCTCAGGTCCTTCATTACTCACGGGAATCCCGCTGCCTCACACTCGTGGTTTTATCCCCCTGCCTCACTCACACCCTGCATGTGACAGCTGCTGTCATACCCCTGCTTCGTAGCGGTCGTTCACCATGCTCCTGCCTCAGCTCTGCCTCCTGCCTGAGGGCATCCCATTGATAAAGGGAACTTTGCTTGTGAGGAGACCCTGCCCTGTCTTCCTGTTGTCTTTAGGGATCCTTCACCCCTTCTCTGTGTCTGTCTGTCTGTCTGTCAGCCTGGCCCTGGCCCTGGCCCTGCCTGAGGGAGGAGGCTACAGGGAAGGGGGCGGACCTGGCTGTCTGTCTGTCCATCCTGCGACTCCCACTGACAGCAGCGTGGAGCTGAATAAACCAAACCCCTCCCTCCCCAACTCCTTCTTGGTCCTGAGTTTGCCAAACCCTGAGTAAGACCGGAAAAAAAAAAAACCAAACCCAAAAAGGAAAACCGGGATCTGCGACTGCGCCGCTCAGTAAGGGGCAGCGCATGCGCGCGGAGCAAAACATCGGAGCTGGGCGTGGTGGCCACGCCTTTAATCCCAGCACTTGGGAGGCAGAGGCTGGTGATTTTCTGAGTTGGAGGCCAGCCTGGTCTACAGGGTTCGTTCCAGGGCAGTCAGGGCTACACAGAGAAACCCTGTCTCGAAAAACCAAACCAAAACAACCCAATACAAACCAAAGAAGAGTTTTAGGGTCATTTTTGGGTGTTTGTGTTCTTTTTAGAATTTTAGGGCTTTTTAAAAAAAGCTTTTGTAGGGTTTTTAGAAGAGTGATTGAGAGTTTTTTGGGGGATTTCAGGGTTTCAGTGATTTTTTTTTTAGGATTTTTTAATGTTCTTGTGTACTTTTTTCTTTTTTAAATTTTAGGGTTTTATTTTGGGGGTTTAAGAGTTTTAAGGTAGATGCCAGGTCAGGAAGTGTAACATTTCTTGTTCCCCTTGACGGGAAGCGGGTATCACTAGCATCCTACCCATCCTGCATCCTAACAAAGGCCGAACACCGTTTAAGTCCTGCTCCCCGTGATATCACTCACGTCGTTTAATAGTTTTAGATTTATTCAACTCCAGAAGATAGCGCTCAGGAAGAACTCTCCGGTTTGTATTCCGAGAAGACACAAAGCAAGATGTGAGAGAGGAAGAAGAATCAGGCATCGCCGCGTAAACCTGCAGCCCTAGCGCTGGGGAGGTCGCGGTCACAGGGCTGCCCTGAGCTCAGGGGCATTCTGGGATACAGAGCAAGTAAGGATGTCAGCTAGTTTTATGTAACGAAATAGTGTCTCAAAACTCAGAAACGAAGGAGTGTCGAGGAAGGGAGAGGAAGGAAACGAAGGCGATGCAGAAGTCCCATTTTTACACCACGGTTTCCCCTGCTCACTCAACCCTTCCTTGTACATCAGTCCTTCCGCTCGGGCTCAGCGGCACTGACAATTTCCCATTCTCCATTTATATGAAAAGGAGCTCCCAGTCAAAAGTCTTTGGACCCTCGCTGAGAACCCCTGATCTTCCCCAGGGCCCTCCTCAGAGCGCCGGACACATCTTTGTTCCTCATGCTGTAGATGAGGGGGTTCAGCATGGGTGTGAGGATGGTATAGAACGCGGAAAAAATCTTGTCTTGGGATGGGGAATGGTAAGCGTGCGGGACCATGTAGGTGTATATGGCAGCCCCATAGAACAAGGTTACCACCGTCATGTGAGACGAGCAGGTGGCAAACGCTTTCTTCCTCCCTTCCGCGGAGCTCATGCGGTAGACGGTGGCCAGAATCCGCGCATAGGACGCGATAACTACAGAGAAAGGGATCAGCAGCATCAGGACACAGCACACATACATTACCATCTCATAGAGGGCTGTGTCTGCACACGCCAGCTTCAGCACCGCAGGCGCCTCGCAGAAGAAGTGGTTAATCCCTCGCGATCTACAGAAAGGAAAACTCATGGTGATGGGGGTGAGGAGGAAGCCATCCAAAGATCCCCCAAACCAGGAGCCTGCTATGATAATCCAACAGATCCGGCGGCTCATGAGGACGGGGTACCTCAGTGGATTGCAGATGGCCACATAACGATCATAAGCCATGAGGCCCAGAAGAAAGAACTCGGCTCCCACAAGGGTGAGGTATAGAAAGTGCTGAGCTGTGCACCCCACAAAGGAAATCGTCCTTTGCCCTAGAAGATAATCAACTAGCATCTTGGGCACAATGGTTGAGATGTACATCATGTCAATGAAGGACAAGTGACTGAGGAGAAAGTACATGGGGGTGTGGAGGTGAGCGTCTGTGTGGATCAGAAAGATCATAATCCCATTGGCCACCAGCGCAGTGAGGAAGATGACAGAGATCGTGGCAAATACAAGACCTGAGGTTTCCTCTGAGTTGAACAGCCCCATGAAAGTAAAGTCAGTAGATGACGTGTTGTCCCCTTCCATTTATCTTAGGATGTTGCTGATATAACATAAAACCTTCTAAGTAAAATGGTGGTGGCACTTCCAGATAATTAAAATTACAACCTAAAAGTCCAAGAGAAGAACACATTTAAAACTAGTTTTCTTGGTATTTTTAAATTGATACACAATACCTGACTTAGATAAAATATTAATATCTACAAAGTTTAAGCACAATTTATCATTATTAACCAATATTTTTAAAGTACATTGAGCAAGATGTCAGTGGATGTTACAATATCACAATCATATTCATATTTTGTAACATCTAAGCATATGTATTATACCATAGTTTAATGTATCTGTGTAAGGTTGGATAAGGCACATCCTTTCTTAGGTGACATTTACTTGGTATTCTTATAAAGTACATCTTAGCAACGGAAGGCATAATTACCATCATCAAAACATTTCTAGATCACAAAAGAAGTTACTAGATTTGCACTCACTGATAAGCGGATATTAGCACAGAATCTTAGAATACCCAAGATACAATTTGCAAAACACAAGAAAATCAAGAAGAAGGAAGACCAACATGTGGATACTTCATTCCTTCTTAGAATAGGGATCAAAATACCCATGGAAGGAGTTACAGAGACAAAGTTTGGAGCTAAGATGAAAGGATGGACTATCCAGAGACTCATCCCATAATCAGTCACCAAACTCACACATTATTGCATAGGACAGCAAGAGTTTGCTGAAGGGACCCTGATATAACTGTCTTGTATGAGGCTATGCCAATGCCTGGCAAATACAGAAGTGGATGCTCATAGTCAGTCATCTATAGCATGGAACACAGGGCCCCCAGTGGAGAAGCTAGAGAAATTACCCAAGGAGCTGAAGGGGTCTACAACCCTATAGGTGGAACAATAATATGAACTAACCAGAACCCCCAGAGCTCGTGTCTCTAGCTGCATATGTAGCAGAAGATGGCCTAGTCGGCCATTATTGGGAAGAGAGGCCCTTTGGTATTGCAAACTTTATATGCCCCAATACAGGGAAATGCCAGTGCCAAGAAGTGGGAGTGGATGGGTGGGGGAGCAGGGTGGGGGGATGGTAGAGGGCACTTTCAGGATAGCATTTGAAATGTAAATGAAGAAAATATCTAATAAAATAAATAAATTAAAAAATTTTATAGACCCAGATGTGCATATTCTATCTACCATTTAGCCACAAGTGTGTATAGTCTAACATCTGCATCATGTTATATTACAAAAGTACACTTTGCTTCTGTTCAAACATGCAACAACACATGTGTCGGGTGAAATGCACTGTCAAGGCAGTGTCCTCATGCAAATTCAGACATCAAAGGACCTGAGCAATATCCTTACTTTTAAGAATGAATTTTACTTAAAGGGTGTAGCAAAAGCATGTGTGAGGTAAAATGCTTTGGGAAGGCAGATTGCCCTTGCACACTCAGGCATCAAAGGACCTGAAAAACAGTCTCACTTTTAAAAATGAATTTTAGTTTTAGGATGATGGAGAGATGGAGTTATCATCATGATTATGGTAATCACTAGTGACTGAGACAATAATTAGGATTCAGAAAAAAGAGCACAAAGAAATACAGAAAATGTATATTGAGCTATAAGCCCATTTTTTTGAAATTTGAATTTTTATAGTGTTCATAATTAAGAAAAGCTCAGTGACTGTGTCTCTCATAATATCTGATTTGGGTTAGGAAAAACATTACTACAGCAATATAAAAATCAAGATCAATCTTTTATGTGCTTTATGGCTAAAGTAGCAGGAAACATTTCCCAAACTACCTGCGTCAATTCTAATCTAATGCTCCACTAAATCTTCTAAACCTAAGACTATTTGACATGATTACACAGGCAACAGCGGTGGTGATGACTTTGTGAAGGGCACAGCTGCAGATGTTGCGTATCCATTAGTTACCTTCACAATATACCAAGAGTGGGGATCAGTGATAATCACCTTTTCCAGGACTGGATACTGTGTCCCTTACTTGAGGGAGAATATTTGACCAGGGAGTGTCAATTCATTCTGCATTCTCACTATCTCCCAGAGCAGCAGCTCAGAATTTACTATGTGCCAAGCATATGGATCTGCTTATTTCTGTAAACATTAATTTGATTGGTAAAAATCATTTATAATGGGACACTATAATCAATTGTTATAGACATGAGTGATTCATTTTAAGTGATCAGAGTTATACTTTATTTTTCTGATTTCAAAAATTTTTTGGTACTAGAAATTAATAGCTTACTTAAATATTATATAAGATTTAGTTATTACTTACACTATGCCTACTTGCTTTACTTTTTAATTTATTTATCAGAGCCCATTAAGATTGTAAGTACAGAAAACACATTGGTAAGCTATGGAGCAGCATGCTCGTTATCCACACTCCATTCACTTGAATCCTTCATAGCTTTCACTCTGACATTATGAAGTCCTCTGGCCTTGACGGGAGAGGACAGCCATGTGCTGTTTCTCCCATTTAAACACTTCTCTCTGCTCTTCACGCTCACATCTAAACAGATCTTTAACAATTTTTGCTGTCTTCCATTTTTAGTAGCTAATTAGTTTTAAAGACATAGCACAGTGAAGATGAAATCTAAAACCTTCTTCTCTTCACAGCTTACCTTCCTTCTCCTCCTGTCTGTGCATTAAAGAGTTTTACTGGTTAAAGAAAAGCTCCTTGATGTGAACTATGAATCTAAATAAATTATCAGGACAAATTTATTTTCTGCACACTCAGTGTGAGGGAAGATATTGAGCCAAATTGCATGTTAAATTCTGCTAGCCACAGACTATATCACTTTGTGATGATCTAGTACACAGGAAAATAATCAGAAACACATGCAATGGCTCTGTAACTTTATATAGAAATTTGACGCTGAGGTGACATAGTAGACAATGAGCAAGACATAATTAGAAGTTAGATGAACTGAATTCTTTTCCTGGTTGTGAAATAAGTACATTCTATGACCTCAAATTTTCTATTTGGACTCTAAGCTTCAATGTTTATTTAAGTTAGGTTAATCTAATGAAACAATAAGAGTTAATGATAAATTTATAGTTATGTATTTCACCTAGTGTTGAGTACAGGAAGAATGTCACTTTTCTGTTTTTATATAAGACTTAGTATTTATACATTAAGTTTATAGTTAGTTCTATAACAGGGGCTCTTAGCTAAGACAATATAGAGTTTTGCAAATTTAAAATAAAATAAGAAAACGTGTGTGTGTGTGTGTGTGTGTGTGTGTGTATGTGTGTGTGTGTGTGTAATTTCATGCGAAGTTGTGGTATTGTTTTATATAACTATTGGGAAATATATAAGAATTTCTAATATCTCATTTAAATTATACACATAGTCAAGTAAAATCATGAATAAAAATTTAAATACTTCCTGATCACCAGGTGTACAAGCCCAGGAATGAAACCATTTTACTACTTATATTCTGTATCTTTCAAATTCCCCTTGACTTGAAGGAAAGTATAGCTAGATGAAATTTTGTGAAAATGGAAGCACTGTATAAAGCCTGCAGAAAACCCAAGTGTCTTTGGGAGCATATATAGGCTTGTATTGCAGATTGAGTGGCCACAAACTGTAAAGTAAATGTTGAATGTAATTTGGTATTATTTATTGGATAAAATTCTTTCTCAGTCTTAAATAGCATTTGGTTTTATTTCCCATACCTAGAGATAAAGAGATACCTTTATTTCATATTGAGATATACTAAAAGGCTTCTAAATAAAATACTAAAATCCCTTCTGTTTTGGTGAAATAGATGTTTCCTTAAGTATGCATGGTTGCAAATTTCTTCCTCTCATATTGCTGCACTATGAGATGAGGATACAGTCTCTACCTGATATGTAATATCCAAGCCTATCCTGTAAATCAATGTCATTCAACTACCTGAAGTGTAAATCTTAACCTTAACATGCTTCTCTGTGATCACTAGTGGACTTTTTTCTAAGTGAAAGCCTACATGCATGCCATATTCCTCATACATGCCATATTCTTCATACATGCCATATTCCTCATACATGCCATATTCCTCATACATGCAATATTCCTCATACATTCCATTTTCCTCATACATACCATATTCCTTAATAACAGGCCTGCTGCTGAGGATGCTCTGCTCTAGCTTAGCTAAGAAACTGCTACATGTAGACCTCTTCCTTGTATTCTCTACCTGTTCAAAAAGCCCCTTTATCCTGTTTTTAAAATACTGAAATTTTCATGATTATTGCAGAGAAATTTGAGTGTTCCCCCTCCCCTCTGACGATGTGGAAAGAGCCTAGGCTTAAAACAAATGTATCTGCAAATGCTGTCATGCCATTATATAACACACCCCCACTTCCCCAATCATCCCTGTCCTTTCTCCCAGTTCCCTCAGTCATCCCTGTCCTCAGTTCTCCTCACACTCCTCAGTTCTCCTCACACTCGCAGTTCCAAGTCATCCCTGACCTTCCAATGGTATTGGGGTGAGAATAAAGGGAACTTCACTTTGTAGAGAAGTAGGATGCCTATTTATACATGAGTTTTATCTGTGACTCTCAAATAGTTTTTAAAACGCTCTGTGATTTTTTTGATATCAAATCATTACATCGCTCCCTTTCTTTTCCTCCCCTCAAATCCCCCCAACACCATTCCTTTCTAATGTTTTGTTCTTAACTTATCTTTGTCTCAAGACTAACATTTGGCTAATTTGTAAAGGTGTAACAAGTGTGCCAAAGTGAAATATTTAGATACATAAAATATTTTGTATATACATGTTATATTTTGGTCTTCCACAGTGCCCATATGCCAATAGGAAACCTGCTTCTAAAAGCATTTTGTGTTTATGTTGGGAGGTAAGATATCAAATTGTACCCTAGATTTTTATCTTAGAAATTCAGAGAAACTGGTACTGCATTATTCCACAGGGAGTGGCAATTCAAGCTGACCACCTCAGTGTTGGGGAAAGCCAGCCATCTCTCTATATGCTTTGCTACTGAAGCAATATTGAGGCAACCAGCACCACTCAGCTTTCCATTCCTAAATCCCTGACCAATCTTAACCGAAACATCTTCAATTAGAGTGTGAGATAAACAAAAGATTTGTCTAAGTATAGCAGAGACCTTCTAGACTGTTCACTACATTACTTAATTTAATCTATAATTTAATATTGTTGAAACAAAACTACAAAATATTCATCCAATAATTTCAATTTCTAAAAGCCTTCAAATATTTTTCCTGTATCACTTCACATCCCCAGTTTTTTCTTACCATACAACATAAATAGTAGCTACTAAAGGAATTATGGCATAAACATTTTTTAGTAGAAAACATTGATCCATTCTTTTATGATAAACTATGCTCATCCTAAGTGAGATCATCTGATATATGAGGCCAATTCTCTGCCTCATCCATTCAGTGTAGAAGGCAAGTTTTAAGAATTGGAAGAGTTACACATGATTTAACAAGATGGAAAAATTCCAGCAAGCTACTATGACGAATTACTAAATAAGTGCTGGAGATTTAAAAAGGATTTTTTTTTAGACGATGGAAGGTATTCAGTTTCTAAAGGAAAATATTGCTACATTTAATTGATCTCCAGTTTGTACAGAGGTTGAAATACATCAAACAATCCACAGTCATGGGATGCCATAAAAGGATATGGTCCACCTGTGTGATCAGCATTTACAAGAACATTACTATCCAAGGTCCACCACACAAAGCCCTTTATAAATATAAAGGAATAGAGGTGTCCTTCATGTGTGATGAACACATAAAGAGATGAGCATAAAACGATGCATACAATGAATTCCTAAGTCTCTGACTGTAATAATAGTTAAAAGACAATATCATTAAAGAAAAATAATGCATACCTCAAATCCCTAAAACAGCATGTAATAGAGGAACAAGAACACAGATTCTTCAAACTCTAAGAAAAAAATGTGATATTGCTTGCTTCCAGTTGCTAGAAGGAAATAATTTGTGACTGAAGAAGAATATATACCATTAAAGGATACTACGTCCATTTGGATTTTCTCATTGGAGATCACTGGTAAGATAGGAAGCACCAGAGTAAGAAGATGAGACATTAAATAGTTTTTTTGTGGAAAGCCACAGACAGAGACAGACAGAGCAGGTCTCTTACCAGTAATCCTCAGGGGACTTTGCTGACAGGTGGGCCTCATCTAATGAGAAATGTTCCAATGGAACAGAATGTATCTAAAGTCACATGGGCTTTGAAAAAATACTTCCTGCTGCTGGCTTCAATGTGTTGACAAGTATGACAAAATCATATGGGGAATGTGATTTCTGAAGAATTTCTTCAGGAAATTTCTGCTATTTCCTCACAGAGAAATCTAGAAGCAAATGCTACAAATAAGTGAAAATAGTCAGATTTTGTTATAATTTAGTGTTTTCTTAGTAGTTAAATAATTAGTGCTTTAAAAAGTACTAGTCACTATGTACCAGAAAGGTATAAAGAAGCATAGAAACTCCCCTCTTTCTATAATACCAAAAATATTAATAAAACATTATATGGATAGCTGTTATTATGTAAGGATATACACATTTAGGTTTATGTGTATAGTTTTTATGAGTATGTGTATATGAATATTCTAATTATAATTAATTATTAATTAGCATCAATATAAGGTATACATATGCTTCCGTATAATGTCACAGCTTTCAACATTCCTTGGAGATATGTCCTTTCAACATCCAATGGACAAAATACAAACTTTCAGATTACAAAGAGAAAGTAATAACAACATAAAAAGAAAGAATAGTTACAAAACAAGACCAAAATCCAGAAGGTAAAATATTAAACTATTTATTTCCATGGCTAAAAATCAGTAATAAAATAAAATAAAATAATATTACTCAGGATTATTGGTGTGTATATTAGTGGAAGTTTCTTCTCACATGTTTGAGGCCATTGAGCTTCAGCAGCAAAAAAATAAAACAAGTCAAAATCCATTAATTATGTGATGATAGCCATGAATTCAATCTTCAACCATGCAAATAAGTATAAATTACTCCCATGGCATATACCTTTTCAATTTTTATTTCTTTTTGTGCTTGTATGTCCATAGTGCTGATGGCTATAGAGGTCATGCCACCAGTTAGGAAGAAGAGAGATCATTATTGAGGAGAAGTCTGCATTGGTTACTGAAAGCCATTAGTCTTTGTGAGTCAAACGGTTTCAGCTAAGAATGTGATGTAAGCTGAGATGACAACCAAGTGATTCTTGGTGTGTTGTGAGTCCTCATTGATGTTTTGAATTTCTTTTTTAAAAAATTAAATATTTTTAACAACTTTATCAAAGTGATTGGATATAAAATTAACTCAAATAAATCACTAGCCTTTGTTTATGCAAATGATAAATGGACTGAGAAAGAAACTATGGAAACAACAGTCTTCACAACTAATAGAAAATATCTTGGGGCAACTCTAACCAAACAAGTGAAAAGTCTGTATGGCAATAACTTCAATAATTTCAAGTCTCTCAAGAAAGAAATAGGGCTGGTGAGATTGCTCAGTGGGTAAGAGCACTGACTACTCTTTCGAAGGTCCCGAGTTCAAATCCTAGCAACCACATGGTGGCTCACAACCACCTGTAATGAGATCTGACGCCCTCTTCTGGTGCATCTGAAGTCATCTACAGTGTACTTATGTATAAAAATAAATAAATCTTTTAAAAAAAAAGAAAGAAATAGAAGATCTCAGAAAATGGAGAGATCTCCCATACTCATGGATTGGAAAAATTAACATAGCAAAAATTCTTTAAGAATTTCATACAATGATTTTTAAACATAATTACCCTTTTTACCTTCTCCCCTTCCATCTAAACCTTTCCACTTCTTCTCACCCAACTTTGATGGTATTTAATTCTTTTCTCTTTTCCCCATTGAAACTAGTTGGTGTTGCCCAGCTACTCTTGGCCTGGGGAAACTGCTTGAATATGTTGTTGACCTACTAGAAGTCACAACATTCAGAAAAACAAAACAAACAAACAAACAAAAACACAACTGAATTTTCTACTCCAAGACCTTATTAAATGTTAACATCTCCTCAGCTAATATTGGGATTATGTGTCCATCTACCCAGATTTTGTCTGAATAGAATTTGCATAGGTTTTGTGCATACTGCAATAATCACCACACGTTCATGGCTGTATCTGCCCCTACTGTGTCTAGAAAGAACTGTTACCATGAAGCTATCTACATCTTCCAACTCTTCTTCTGCCCCCCCCCCCTTCCATAAAGGTTCCCGAGTCTTGGGGATAAGAGTGTGATATGAATGTTTGATTTAGTCCTAAGCTCTGCATAGTCTTTTGTTTTCTGTGCTGACCAGTTGCTACTCTCTGTGTTAATTATCATCTACTATAAAAACCAATCTTCTCTGATAAGAGTTGAGCGATGCTTTGATTTATGAGTATAACAATGTCATTAGGAGTCATTTTAATATTATGTCCATTTAGAGGAATACTATTATTGGGTTCTCCCTTAGGGCCTACGAACTATATAGCCACAGGTTTTAGCTACATTAATAGTGCCAGGCATAACATCTCCTGGAGTTGGACTTTGTTCCAATCGGGAAATGGGTGGTTACTCCCATAACATTCATGTCACCATTGCAATATCTCAGTCATTTGTACGTCATTTTGACAACTTTTTATTAGATCTATGCCCCATTTTTAATTTGGGTTGTTTTCTTGATGTTTTCTTTTTTCTTTTCTTTGTTTGAGTTCTTTATGTACTTCAAAAATGAACATTTTGTGAAATGTAGAGTGGATATGGAAATTTATCCCCATTCCAGTTGCTCTCTCTTCACTTGAATAATGGTGTCCTTTGCTGTATGGAAATATTTAGTTTCACAAGATCCCATTTGTTAACTGTTAGTCTTAATGCCCATGTTCTCAGGGTACATTCAGGAAGTTTTTTCTTGTGTCTATAAGTTCTTGTGTACAACCTCTGTTCTTCTCCATCAGATTTAGGATTGCAGGTCATATTTCAAGATTCTTGATCTATTTGGAGTTGGGGTTTGTGCAGGATGAGAGAAAAGGATCTAATTTCATTCTTCTACAAGTAATTAGCTAGTTTAATTAAAACTGCTTGTTAAGGATACTGTCTTTTCTTCAGTATGTATTCTCAAGTGACTATAGAAGAGTGAGTTTATGTCTGGCTCCTCAATTCTATTCTGCTGCCCAATGTGCTTTTGCTATGCTTGTTCAATGGTGCTTTTTATTACTATGGCTCTGTTGAAAACAAAATTATGGATGGTGAAACCTCCAGCAGGTCTTTTACTGTTCTGAATTATTTGCGTTAGTGTGTATGTGTGTGTGTTTACATGAAATATGTTATTTTTAAATTTCTATGAAGACATGTGTTGGAATTTTGATGGGGAATCTGTTCAATCTGCACATTTCCTTTGGACAGGTGGCCATTTGTACAACATCAATCTTACTAATTTGTGAGCAAAGGGGGGTCTTTTCATATTTTTAATGTCTTTCATTTTTGTTTTGTCTTAAAGTTTTTATTATGGAGTCTCCTGCCATCGCTCCCTCCACTTTCATCAGCTCTGAGAATCTTGAACCATACAGGTTAGATTCTTTCCCCCCACCATCTTCCCTGCTCGCTGAGTCCTCTGGGCCAATCCAAGCCTCCCTGAGCAGCCTGCTATCATACAGTGGACTCCATTCTTCTGCCACCTCTCCCTTCACTTTCATCAGACCTGAGACTCCTGAATCACAGAGACCTGTGGGTCCTGGACTGTACAGATCTGCAGGTCCAGAACCACACAGCCCCAAAGTACCCATCAGAGGCCTGCCACACCAGGACCATAGAGATTCACCTTGTTCCCAATGCCTACTGCAACAAGAACATCCTGTGGCCAAAACCATCCAGATAGCTTAAGGCCCTTGAAATAACACAATCAACAAAAGCCAGGGCAATATTACATATTGAGTACACAGCTACTCTACTATAGCAAGCCCTAGATATCCTAATATAACCAAAATAAAAGAAACTGACCTTAAATACAGTCTTATAAAGATGATATAGGTTTTTGAAGAGGAAATTAATAACTCCTTTAAAGAAATTCAGGAAAATACAATAAAACAAATAGAGGGTTTTTTTGTTTTTGTTTTTGGTTATATTTTGTTTTGTTTTTTGTTTTGTTTTGTTTTCTTTTTTATTAAATATTTTCTTCATTTACATTTCAAGTGCTATCCAATAAGTTCCCTATACCCTCCCCCAGCCCTGCTCCCCTACCCACCCACTCCCACTTCTTGGCCCTGGCATTCCCCTGTACTGGGGCATATAAAGATTGCTAGACCAAGGGGCTTTTCTTCCCAATAACAGCCAACTAGGTTAGGCCATCTTCTAATACATATGCAGCTAGAGACATGAGCTCTGGGGGTTCTGATTAGTTCATATTGTTGTTCCATCTATAGGGTTGCAGACCCCTACAGCTCTTGGGTACTCTCTCTAGCTCCTACACTGGGGACCCTGTGTTCTGCCCTATAGATGATTGTTAGCATCCATTTCTGTATTTGTCAGGGGCTGTCAAAGCCTCACAGGAGACAGCTATATCAAGGTCCTTTCAGCAATATCCTGCTGGTGTGTGCAGTAGTGTCTGCATTTGGTGGCTGATTATGTGATAGACCATGTGATGGTTTATATACTCTTGGACCAGGGAGTGGCACCATTTGGAGGTGTGGTCTTGTTGAAATAGGTGTGACCTAGTTGGAGTAGGTGTGTCACTGTGGGTGTGGGCTTAAGATCCTCACCCTAGTTGCCTGAAGGTCAGTCTTCCACTAGCAGCCTTTGGATGAAGACATAGAACTCTCAGTTCTGCCTGCACCATGCCTGCCTGCTTACTGCCATGCTCTCACCTTGATGATAATGGACTGAACCTCTGAACCTGTAAGCCAGCCCCAATTAAATGTTGTTTTTTATAAGATTTGCCTTGGTCATGGTGTCTGTTCACAGCAGTAAAACCCTAACTAAGACAGACCACCTGGATGGGGCAGTCTCTGGATGAAAAAAGAACTAGCTTTTTTTTTTTAAGATGAAACAAATAAATCCATTAAAGACACGCAGGAAAATACAATTAAAAAGGAGAATGAAATAAGTAAAACAGTTCAAGACCTGAAGATGGAAATAGAAACAATAAAGAAAACACAAATGAGGGCATCTTGGAGATGAAAAACCTAGGGAAGAGACCAGGGACAACAAATGGAAGCATCACCCACAGAATAAATAATCCTGCAATGCCTGAGGAAATAGAAGCAGTCATTAAAAGTCTCCCAGCACACCCCCCCCCCCAAAGAAGTCCAGGTTAGGATATTTTCGTGCAAAATTCAATCAGACTTTCAAAGAAGAGCTAATTTCAATATCCCTCAAACTAGTCCACAAAACAGAAACAGAAGGAACACTGATAAACTCATTCTATGAGGCCAGAGTGTTATGCCCAGGATGCCCATTCTTAGAAGAACTGTAAGAAATTGCCTACTCAATGCAAGGAAACAAAAGAGCCTTTTATTCCAGTCAGACTCTGATCAAAAACCTTCCCACTGCACAGGATAGGAGTGCGACCCTGTGTCTAGGGGCTTGGCGTTTTTATACAGGCATAATCAGGGATTCTCGGACTTTGGGGTAACAGGGGGAAGTTATAAGGGAAGTAAACATGATAGCATTTGTTGAGGCAGTGGGGTGGAATTGCATAACTGGGAGCAATTGTGCAATCTTCTGACCTGGTCAGTAACTTTATGGTGCTATTAGGAATTAGTGTGTTTTTACAAACTGGCAGCAGCTGTCAGGGAATGATTAATTGACTTCCTCTCATGACCCAAATGTGGGCCACTTATCTCTTCAAGGATTTTTGGTCTTTGCTTCTCTCAAGGACAGGCACCACCTGCACTGAGAAGTGCTAACCATCTATCAGGGAGAGTGCCAGGCTCTGTGACATGGGGGCTGAGGGATGTTGCTGTTTGTCTGTTCTCAAGCCAGCATCTGTCTCTTGCTGGTTGTGGTGGTGGGGTTTGTTAGTGAGTGCCACCTTGAAAACGGGATAGCAATGTCTCAGGGAGAGACTGGACCCTCTCTGAAATGCCAGGGAAGGGAGGGGAGCTCTTCATGATTTTGAGAAAGAGCTGGGGGGGGGGGCTCTGCAAGCTTCAATAAAGCACAGGGTTGTGTTATCTGTTGATTCTAATCTAAGATTGTCTGGTGTCTTCTATTTGTACCTACTCAAGTGGGCCAGAGGGAAAGAACATAGCTGGGGCAGAATTCGGCCAGAATCTGGAATAAGAAGGTTGAGGAAGGACAGAGCTCCAGGGGAGAGGTGTCAGCATGCCCACAGCTTGTGTAAGTCTTGGGCTATGTACCAGGATGGGAACAGAATGAGACTGTTAGTACCAATGCATATACAGACATAGTGTGGTTTGTTTTTTATAATTACATGCTATATGGATCAGCTTTGTCTAGTCAGCTACTCAGAACCTCTTCCACAGGGTCCATTCCCACATGCCTAATTCAAGCTCTGGACTTACAGCTCCCACACTGGACTTACCTGGAGAGTTCCCCCAGAACCAAAGCTGCTGATGCCAGCTGAGGCTACTATACCCATCTAAACTCTCAATTACCATAGATAGAGAAACCAAAGTATTCCATGAAAAAAAAAAAAAAGAAATTCACACAATATCTTTCCACGAATCTAGTCCTTCAAAGAATAATAAAGGGAAGACACCAACAAAAGGATGGAAACTACACCCTAGAAAAAGCAAGAAAGTAATCCTCCAACAAACCTAAAAGAAGACAGCCGCAAGAACAGAATCCCAATTCTAAAAACAAAAGTAATAGGAAGCAACAATTACTTATCTTTAATTTCTATTAACATCAATGGACTCAATTCCACAATAAAAAGACATAGACTAACAGACTCGCTACACAAACAGGACCCAACATTGTGCTGCTTACAGGAAACCCACCTCAGGGAAAAAGACAGATACTATCTCAGAGTGAAAGGCTGGAAAACAATTTTCCAAGCAAATGGTCCAAAGAAACAAGCTGGAGTAGCCATTCTAATATTGAATAAAATTGACTTCCAACCCAAAGTTATCAAAAAAGACAAGGAGGGGCACTTCATACTCATTAAAGGTAAAATCTACCATGATGAGCTCTCAATTCTGAGTATCTATGCTCCGAATACAAAGGCATCTACAAAGGAAACTTTAGTAAAGCTCAAAACACACATTGCACCTCCCACAATAATAGTGGGAGACTTCAACAGCTCACTATCACCAATGGACAGATCCTGGAAAAAGAAACTAAACAGACACATGGACAATAACAGAAGTTATGAAACAAATGGATTTAATAGATATCTACAGAACATTTTATCCTAAAAAAAGGATATACCTTCTTCTCAGCGCCACATAGTACCTCCTCCAATTTTGACCATATAATTGGTCACAAAACAGGCCTCAACAGATAAAAAAATATTGAAATTATCCCATGCATCCTATCTGACCACCATGGACTAAGGCTGATCTTCAATAACAGCAGAAATAATAGAAAGCCAACATTCACGTGGAAACTGAACAACAATATACTCAATGATTCCTTGGTCAAGGATGAAATAAATAAAGAAATTAAAGACTTTCTAGAGTTTAATGAAAATGAAGCCACAACATACCCAAACTTATGGGACACAATGAAGGCAGTCCTAAGAGGAAAACTCATAGTCCTGGTGTTTCCAAAAAGAAATTAGAGAGAGCATACACTAGCAGCCTGACAGCACATCTAGAAGCTGTAGAACTAAAGGAAGCAAATTCACTGAGAGGAGTAGACAGCAGGAAGTAATCAAACTCAGGGTTGAAATCAACCAAGTGGAAACAAAAAGAACTATTCAAAGACTCAACCAAACCAACAAGATAGATAAACCCTTAGCCAGACTAACTAGAGAGCACAGGGACAGTATCCTAATTAACAAAATCAGAAATTAAAGAGGAGACATAACAACAGAACCTGAGGAAATCCAAAACATCATCAGATCCTAATAAAAAAGGCTATTCTCAACAAAACTGGATGAAATGTACAACTTCCTACACAGATACTAGGTGCCAAAGTTAAACCAAGATCGGATTAACATTCTAAAAGTCCCATTTCCCCTAAAGAAATAGAAGCAGTCATCAATATTCTCCCAAACAAAAAAAGCCAAGGACCAGATGGGATTAGTGCAGAGTTCTATCAGACCTTCAAAGAAGACCTAATTCCAACTCTTCTCAGACTATTGCACAAAATAGAAACAGAAGATACTCTACACAATTGATTCTATGAAGCTACAATTACTCTGAAATCTAAACCACACAAAGATCCAACAAAAACAGAGCACATCAGACCAATTTCTCTTATGAATATTGATGCAAAAATACTTAGTAAAATCCTCACAAACAGAATCCAAGAACACGTCAAATCGATCATCCATCATGACCAAGTAGGCTTTATCCCAGGGAAACAGGGATGGTTTAATATAATATAATACACTATATAAACAAACTCAAAGACAAAAACAACATGATCATCTCATTAGCTGCTGAGAAAGATTTGACAAAATCCAACACCCATTCATGATAAAAGTCTTGGGAAGATCAGGAATTCAAGGCCCATACCTAAACATAATAAAGGCAATATAGAGCAAACCAGTAGCCAACATCAAACTAAATGGAAAGAAACCTGAAGCAATCCCACTAAAATCAGGGACTAGACAAGGCTGTCCACTCTCTTCCTACCTATTCAATATAGTACTTGAAGTCCTAGCCAGAGTAATTAGAAAATAAAAGGAGATCAAGGGGATACAAATTGGAAAGGAAGAAGTCACAGTATCACTATTTGCAGATGATATGATCATATACTTAAGTGACCACCAAAATTTCACTAGAAAGCTCCTAAAGGTGCTAAACAACTTCTGTGCAGTAGCTGGATATAAAATTAACTCAAACAAATGTGTGTTCTTTCTCTACACAAAGGATAAACAGGCTGAGAAAGAAATTAGGGAAACACCACCCTTCACAATAGTCCCAAATAATATGAAATACCTTGGTGTGACTCTAACTAAGGAAGTGAAAGATATGTATTATAAGAGCCGGGCGTGGTGGCGCACGCCTTTAATCCCAGCACTCGGGAGGCAGAGGCAGGCGGATTTCTGAGTTCGAGGCCAGCCTGGTCTACAAAGTGAGTTCCAGGACAGCCAGGGCTACACAGAGAAACCCTGTCTCAAAAAACCAAAAAAAAAAAAAGAACTTCAAGTCTCTGAAGAAAGATCTTGAAGATCTCAGAAGATGGAAAGATCTCCCGTGTTCATGGATTGGCAGGATTAATATAGTAAAAATGGCTATATTGCCCAAAGCAATCTACAGATTCGATGCAATCCCCATCAAAATTCCAACTCAATTCTTCACAGAGTTAGAAAGGGCAATTTGCAAATTCATCTGGAATAATAAAAAACCTAGGAGAGCAAAAACTATTCTCAACAATAAAAGAACCTCTGGTGGAATCACCATACCTGAAATTAAGCTGTACTACAGAGCAATTGTGATAAAAACTGCATGGTACTGGTATAGCGACAGACAGGTATATCAATGGAATATAATTGAAGACCCAGAAATGAATCCACACACCTATGGTCACTTGATCTTTGATAAGGGAGCTAAAACCATCCAGTGGAATAAAGATAGCACTTTCAACAAATGGTGCTGGCACAACTGGCTGTTATCATGTAGAACAATGCAAATTGATTCATTCTTATCTTGTTCTACAAAGCTCAAGTCTAAGTGAATCAAAAATCTCCACATAAAACCAGAGACACTCAACAGGACAAAAGGGCCACCAACGGACTGGGAAAGGATCTTTACCAATCCTAAATCAGATAGGGGACTGATATCCAATATATATAAAGAACTCAAGAAGGTGGACACCAGAAAATCAAATATCCCCATTAAAAAGTGGGGCACAGAGTTAAACAAAGAATTCTCAACCGAGGAATACCGAAAGGCTGAGAAGCACTTNAAAAAAAAAAAAAACCAGAGACACTGAAATTTATAGAGGAGAAAGTGGGGGAAAGCCTTGAAGATATGGGCACAGGGGAGAAATTCCTAAACAGAACAGCAATGGCTTGTGGTGTAAGATCAAGAATTGACAAGTGGGTCCTCAAGAAATTGCAAAGCTTCTGTAAGGCAAAAGACACTGTCAATAAGACAAAAAGGCCACCAACAGATTTGGAAAGGATTTTTACAAATCCTAAATCTGATAGGGGACTAATATCCAATATATACAAAGAGCTCAAGAAGCTGGACTCCAGAAAAATCAAATAACCCCATTAAAAATTGGGTACAGATCTAAACAAAGAATTCTCAACTGAAGAATACCAAATTGCTGAGAAGCACCTGAAAAAATGTTCAACATCCTTAATCATCAGGGAAATGCAAATCAAAACAACCCTGAGATTTGACCTCATACCAATCAGAATGGCTAAGATCAAAAATTCAGGTGACAGCAGGTGCTGTCGAGGATGTGGAAACAGAGGAACACTCCTCCATTTCTGGTGGGATTGCAAGCTTGTACAACCAGTCTGGAAGTCAGTCTGGCGGTTCCTCAGGAAATTGGACATAGTACTACAAGAAGATCAAGCAATACCTCTACTGGGCATATACCCAGAAGATATTCCAACTGGTAACAAGGACACCTGCTCCACTATGTTTATAGCAGCCTTGTTTATAATAGCCAGAAGCTGGCAAGAACCCAGATGTCCCTCAACAGAGGAATGAATACAGAAAATGTGGTACATTTACACAATGGAGTACTACTCTGCTATTAAAAACAAGGAATTTAAGAAATTCTTGGGCAAATGGAAGTATCTGGAGGATATCATCCTTAGTGAGGTAACCCAATCACAAAAGAAGTCACAAGATATGCACTCACTGATAAGTGGATATTAACACAGAATCTTAGAATACCTACATACTATTTGCAAAACACAAGAAAATCAAGAAGGAAGACCAGCATGTGGATACTTCATTCCTCCTTAGAATAGGGAACAAAATACCCATAAAAGGAATTACAAGCCAGATGTGGTGGTGCATTCCTTTAGTCCCAGCACTCAGGGGGCAGAGGCAGGCAGATTTCTGATTTCGAGGGTAGAGTAGTATACACAGTGAGTTCCAGGACAGCCAGGGCTATACAGAGAAACCCTGTCTCGAAAAACCAAAAAGAAAGGAGTTACAAAGTTTGGAGCTAAGAGGAAAGGATAGACTATCCAGAGACTACCCCACCCGGGGATCCATCCCATAATCAGACAGTATTACATATGCTAGCAAGAGTGTGCTGAAGGGACTGTGCTATAGCTGTCTCATGTGAGGCTAGGCCAGTGCCTGTCAAAAACAGAAGTGGATGCTCACAGTCTTCTATAAGATGGAACACAGGGCCCCCAATGGAGGAGCTAGAGAAAGTACCCAAGGAGCTGAAGGGTTCTCCAACCCTACAGGTAAAAGAACAATATAAACTAACCAGTACCCCTAGAGCTCGTGTCTCTTGATGCACATGTAGCAGAAGATGGCCTAGTCGGCTATCATTGGGTATAGAGGCCCCTTGATCTTCCAAACTTTATATGCCCCAATACAGAGGAATGCCAGCGCCAAGATGTGGGAGTGGGTGCGTAGGGGAGCAGGGTGGGGGGAGGGTATAGGGAACTTTTGGGATAGCAGTTGAAATGTAATTTAAGAAAATATCTAATAAAAATATTAAAAAAGAAAATATCCAAGAAAAAAATATGTTTATTCTCTTTACATCCCACTCACTGATCCTCCTCTCAGTCTCCTACACCCACAGTTCTTTCTGCTTCTTCTCTCCCCTTCTCCTTTGAGAGGGTGGAGGCTTTCCTGGATATCTGCCCACCCTAGAATATCAAGTCTTTTGGGCTAAGTACATCCTCTCCAAATGCCAAACTGAGGCTGAACAAGATAGCCCATCTAGAAGAACGCATCCCATAAACTGGAAACTGCTGTGGGGATGTCCACTACTATAGTCTTTTCAGACCCACATGATGATCAAGCTGAATATCTGCTACTTATGTATAGGGCTGGGGAAGCAGCTAGGTCCAGCCTGTGTATGCTCTTTGGTTAGTAGTTTAGTCTCTGAGAGCCCCCAAGGATCCAGGTTAATTTACTCTGTTTGGTCCTCCTGTGTAGTGCCTATCACCTTTCCTGGTCCTTTAATCATTCCCCCAGCTCTTCCATAAGAGTTCCCAAGCTCCACCAACACTGTTTAGCTCTGGGTCTGCATCCCTCTGAGTCACCTTTTGGGTGAGCCTCTCAGAAAACAGCTGTGTTAGACTCCTGTCTACAATCCTAACAAATTATCATTAATAGTGTCAGGGACTGACCCATGGTATAGGTCTCAAGTTGCGCCAGTTTTTGGTTAGCCAATCCCTCAGTCTCTGCACTATGACCTATGCCTGTACCTCTCTCTCTCTCTCTCCTCTCTCTCTGCCTGTACTTGTAGACAGGATAAATTTTAGGCTGAAAGTTTTGTGGGCAGGTTGGTGTTTCTCTCACACCACTGGGGTTCCTGCCTATCTACGGGAGGTAGCCTCTTCAGGTTCCATATTCCCAGTGCTGAGAGTCACAGCCAAGGATACCCCCATTGATTCTTGAGATCCTCCCTATCCCAGGTCTATACCACATCCTTGAGATGCTCCCTAACTACTCACACCTATCAGTTCCATTCATTCATTCTCATGGCTGTCTGGCCATCTCTCCTGCCCCTCCCCTCACCTGATCCTGAACACCCCATTCCTCTTTACATCCTTTCTCCAACCCAGTTCTCTTTCCCATCTGCTTCCATGACTATTTTATTCCCCCTTCTTAGTGAGATTCAAGCATCCTCACTGTACCACATTTTCTTTATTCCTTAATCTATTGTTTACTATTTCCAATTTCTGGCTATTATGAATAGAGCAACAATGAGCATCGATGCACAATTGTGTCTGTAGTAGGGTGTTACATCCTTTGAGAATAGGCCCAAGAGTGGCATAGTTAGTTGTTGAGGTAGATCTATTCCAAGCATCCTGAGGGACTATCACACCAATTTCCACAGTGGATCTACAAGTTTGTACCCCACCAAAAAATGGAAGAATTCCTCTTTCTTTACATCCTTGCCAGTATGAGCTGAAATTTGTTTTTATTGATTTTGCAGCCATTATGACTACTGTAAGATGAAAACACAAAGTAGTTTTATTTATTTATTTTTTTGGTTTTTTGAGACAGGATTTCTCTGTGTAGCCCTGGTTATCTGGGAACTCAGTCTGTAGACCAGGCTGGCCTTGAACTCAGAAATCTGCCTGCCTCTGCCTCCCAAGTGCTGGGATTCAAGGCGAGCACCACCACTGCCTAGCCACAAAGTAGTTTTGATTCACATTTCCCTGTTGTGATCTCTATCAGATTTTCTCTGGCTCTTACATCTTAACTTCCCCTTTTCTGCATAGTTCCCTGATTCCTAATGGAAGGATTTGATTAATATATCCTATTTAGAACCGAGTGTTCTATTCTGTGGAGATATTTAATCTCAATCAGGGGCTTCTACCTTACCTTTGATAATTCAGTTCCCTGATAAAAGCAACACGACTTTTATATTTAGCTTTTTTGTTGTTATTTTATTTATTTTCATTTCCCTCTCTGACAGTTTCTCGTACCATTCCTAATCCCCCTTGTCCCCAAGAAGGTGCTTCCCTGATTCCTCCCCCTTCCCTAGGACCTCAAGTCTCTTGAGGATTAAGTGCATCTTCTCCCACTGTGGCCAGATCATGCAGACTTCTGCTATATATGTGCCAGGGGCCTCAGACCAGCCTGTATATGCCCCTGGTTGGTGCCTCAGTCTCTGGGACCTCCCTTAGGTCTGGGTTAGTTGAGTCTGCTACTCTTTCAATGGGGTTTAATCCCTGACTTCAGTCCAGTGATTGGGTGTAAGTATCTGCCTCTATCTCTATCAGCTGCTGGTAGGAGCTCTCAGAAGACAAGCATACCAGGCTCCCATCTGTTACCACATTACAGCATCAGTAATAGTGTCAGGCCTTTGTGCTCCCTGCCCACCCTCGCATGAGATGGATCCCAACTTAGGTTGGTCATTGGACTGCCTTTCCTTCAGTCTCTTCTCCAGTTTGTACTTGCAGTTCTTTTAGATAGAAACAATTCTGGGTAGGAAATTTTGACTGTGGGTTAATAACCTTGTCCCTCCACTTGAGATTCTGTCTATCTATTAGAGGTGGACCCTTCAAGTTTCCTCCCCCCAATGTTGGGCATTTTGGCTAAGGTTACCTTTAATGAGTCCTGATAGTCTCTCACCTCCCAGGTCTCTGGCACTTTCGAGAGGGTCCACCCATCTCCCACCCAATCCAGGATATGTATTTCCATTCATTCTCTTGGCTCTCTTGGCTTATCTCCTGTGCCCCTACCCCAATATTTCATTCTGTTCTCCCTTTTCCCTCCATCTTCTCTCCCACTCACGTCCCTCTCTCCCTCTGCCTCCCATGGTGATTATATCCTTCCCTTTTCTAAGTGGGATTGAAGCCTCCTCACTTGGGCCTTTCTGCTTGTTACACTTCTTAAGTTCTGTAGATTGTATCCTAGGTATCCTGTAATTTTTGGCTAATATTCTCTTATCAGTGAGTACATGCCATGCAGCTATTTTGGGTTTCAGTTACCTCACTCAGGATGATATTTTCTAGTCCCATACATTTGCCTGTGAATTTCATGATGTCTCCATTTTAAGCAGCTGAATAATACTCCATTTTATAAATGAACCATATTTTCAGTATCCATTCTTCTGTTCCAGCTTCAGGCTATTACAAATGAGACTGTTATGAACATGGTGGAGAATGTGTCTTTGTAGTATTGTGGGACATCTTTTAGGTATATCCCCAAGAGTGGTATAGCTGGGTCTTTAGGAACAACTATTTCCAGTTTTTGAGAAAACACCAGATTGATCTCCAGAGTGGTTGTAGCAGTTTGCAATCCCACCAACAATGAAGAAGTGTTTTTATTTTCCACATCTTCCCCGGCATATGCTGTCACTTGAGTATATGATCTTAGCCATTATCATTACCCAAGGAGCTGAAGGCATCTGCAACCCTATAGGTAGAACAACAATATGAACTAACCAGTACCCCTAGAGCTCGTGTCTCTAGCTGCATATGTAGCAGAAGATGGCCTAGTCGGCCATCATTGGGAATAGAGGCCCCTAGGTCTTGCAAACTTTATATGCCCCAATACAGGGGAATGCCAGTGCCAAGAAGTAGGAGTGGTTGGGGAGTGGAGCAGGGTGGGGTGAGGGTATAGGGAACTTTTGGGTAGCATTTGAAATGTAAATAAAGAAAATATCTAATAAAATAACATAAAAATTATTGACTGGTGTGTGGTGGATCTCAGGATCCTTTTGATTTTCATTTCTCTGATGACTAAGGATGTTGGACATTTCTTTAAGTTCTTACTGGCCATTCAAGATTCTTCTGTTGTGAATTCTCTTTTTAGCTCTGTACCCCATTTTAAATTGGTTTATTTGGTTTTCTGGAGTCTAACTTCTGAGTCCTTTGTATATTTTGGATATTAGCCTTCTGTCACATATAGGGTTAATGAAGATTTTCCCAAATCTGTAGGTTGCAGATTTATCTTGTTGTTGTTCTCTTTTGTGTTACAGAAGGTTTTCAGGTTCATGAATTCCTGTCTATCAATTGCTAATCTTTTTTTTTTTCTTCTCTTTATTAGATATTTTCTTCATTTACATTTCACATGTTATCCAGAAATTTTCCCTTACCCTCCCGCGTCCCCACCCTGCTGCCCTACCCACCCCCTCCCACGTAATGGCCCTGGCATTCCCCTGTTCTGGGGCATATAGAGTCTGTATGACCAAGGGGCCTCTCCTCCCAATGATGGCCAACTAGGCCATCCTCTTCCATATATGCAGCTAGAGACATGAGCGCAGGGGGAACTAGTTAGTTCATGTTATTCTTCCACCTAGAGGGTTGAAGACCCCTTCCACTCCTTGGGTACTTTCTCTAGCTCTTACCTTGGGAGTCCTGTGTTCCAACTAATAGCTGACTGTGAGCATCCACTTCTGTGTTTACCAGGCACTGGTATAGCCTCCCACAAGACAGCTATATCAGGTCCCTTTCAGCATTATCTTGCTGGCATATGCTATAGTGTTTATTTTGGTGGCTGATTATGGGAGGGATCCCTGGCAGCCACCATCACTGGTTGGTCCA
>LR749940.1:405085-428588 GCA_902729485.2 Mus minutoides | reverse complement strand
TTGTCTTGTCTATGCTCCCTATAGAATCTTCTGTGCCTGAGATTCTCTCTTCCATCTCTTGCATTCTGTTGCTGATGCTCATATCTATGGTTCCTGATTTTTTTCCTATGGTTTCTATCTCCAGGGTTATCTCCTTTTGGTTTTTCTTAATTGTTTCTACTTCCATTTTTAGGTCCTGGATGGTTTTGTTCCATTCCATTACCTGTTTGGTATTGTTTTCCTGTAACTCTCTACGTATTTCCTCTTTATATGCTTCTAGTTGTTTATCTGTGTTTGTATTTATCTGTTCCTGTATTTCCTTCTTATAGTCCTCCATCATCATCATGACGAGTGATTTTATATCCATGTCTTGTTTTTCTGGTGTTCTGTTGTATCTAGGACTTGAAGTGGTGGGTGAGTTTGGATCTTGTGTTGCCAAGTACCCTTGGATTCTGCTGCTTCTGTTCTTACGCTTACCTCCTGCCATCCCTGCCCAAGGAGACCTGGTGTTGGTGCAGACCAGAAGGGAGCGTCTGTCTTGACCTGGGCCTTTCTCAATCTCCTGCTGGTGTCTCAGGTTGCTTGCGATTGGGCCAGAACAGATGCTGAGTTCAGCTGCTCACCAGTGGTCCTTAGATTGTTAGGAGAGTCCCGCTGGAAACCTGGGTGAGTGTGAGGCACCCAGGCCTTGCGCCCTGTGCTGGAGCAGAGCGGTGTGGACCGGAAGTGAAGGGGTCTGCTTCCCTCCTGTCTATCTCCCGGCTGCAGACTCAAGTCCCACGAGTTTGGACTGGAACAGATGTGTGTTCCTCTTACCAGTGGTCCGGAGATCGCTGGGAGAGCTGGAAACCTGGGTGGGTGCGCGGTACCCAGGCCCTGCGCCCTGCGCTGGAGCGGAGCGGTGTGGACCAGAAGGGAAGGGGCTCAATTGCTAATCTTAAGAACCATTAGTGTCCTCTTAAGGAAATTTTCCCCTCTGCCAATGAGTTTCAAGATCTTTCCCACTATCTCTTCTATTAGGTTCTGTGTATCTGGTTTTATGTTGAGGTTCTTGATCCACTTGGACTTGAGCTTTGCGCAAGGTAATAGATATGGATTTATTTTCATTCTGCTACATACAGATCATCAGTTAGACTAGCCCCATTTATTGAAGATGCTTTCTTTTTTTTCACTGTATGGTTTTGGCTTCTTTGTTAAAGATCAAGTGTCTACAGGTGTGTTGGTTCACTTTTGGGTCTTTGATTTTATGCCATCGATTGACCTGTCTGTTTGTGTACCAATACCATGTGGTTTTTATCACTATTGCTTTGTAGCACAGCTTGAGATCAGGAATGGTGATTTCTCCTCATGTTTTGGTTATCCTGAATTTTTTTTTCCCAAATGAAGTTGAGAATTGTTCTTTCCATGTCTGTGAAGAATTATGTTGGAATTTTGATTGGGATTGCATTAAATCTGTAGTTTGCTTTTGGTAAAATGGCCATTTTCATTATGTTAATCCTACCAATCCACAAGCATGGGAGATCTTTCCATCTTCTGTGGTCTTCTTCAATTTCTTTTTTCAGGGATTTTTAAGTTCTTGTCATACGATCTTTCACTTGCTTGGTAAGAGGTACACCAAGATATTTTATACAATTTGTGACTACTGTGAAGGGTGTTGTTTCCATAGTTTCTTTTTCAACATGTTTATCATTAGTATAAAGGAAGGCTACTGATTTGTTTGAGTTAATTTTTTATCCTGCCACTTTGCTGAAGTTGTTTATCAAAGGTCGGAGTTTTCTGGTGGAATTTTGGGGGGTTGCTTATGTATTCTATCACATTATCTGCAAATAGTGATACTTTGACTTCTTCCTTTTCACTTTGTATCCTCCTTGATTGACTTCTGTTGTTTAATCGTTCTAGCTAGAACCTTGAGTACTATATCAAATAGATAGGGAGAGAGTGAGCAACCTTATCTTGTCCTGGATTTTAGTGGGGTTGCTTCTAGTTTCTCTCAATTTAATTTTGTGTTTGCTGTTGGTTTCCTATATACTTCTTTTATTATGTTTACCTAATTCATGTGTCATGAATTCCTGATCTCTCCAGGACTTTTAGCATTAACAGTATTGTATTTTGTTGAAGGTGTATTCAGCATCTAATGAGATTATCATGTGGATTTTATTTACTCGAATTTGTATATATAATGTATTACATTTGTGAATTTTTATATATTGAACCATCTCTGCATCCGTGGGATGAAGCCTACTTGATTGTAGTGAATGGTGCTTTTGATGTATCCTTGAATTTAGTTTGCATGAATTTTATTGAGTTTTTTTTTTTTTTTTTGGTATTGGCTTTTGTAATAGGTTCTGATGAATGTTTTTGAATTTTCTCAATTTCCGTTGTTATGTCTTCCTTTTCATTTCTGATTTTATTAATTTGGATAGTGTCTAGGTATCCTTTAGTTAGGTTAACTAGGAGTTTATCTATCTTGTTGATTTTCTCAAACAACCAGCCTTTGGTTTTGTTGATCCTTTGTTTTATTTATTTTGTTTCTACCTGGTTGATCTCAGCCCTGAGTTTGACTATTTTCTGCCATCTACTCCTGTTGAGTGTGTTTGCTTCTTTCTGATTTAGAGCTTTCACACATGCTGTTAAATTGCTTGTATGGGATCTCTTCAATTTATTTATGAAGGCACTTTGTGCCATGAATTTTCCTCTTGATACTGCTTTCATTGTGTCCCATAAGTTTGGGTAAGATGTGTCTTCATTTTCATTGATTTTTTTTTTATAAAGCCTTTGATTTCTTTCTTTATTTCTTCCCTGACTAAGTTATCATTGAGCAGAGTTGTTCATTTTCCAAGAATATGTGGGCTTTCTGTTGTTTTTGTTGTTTTTGAAGTCTAACCTTAGTCCATGGTGATCTGATAGAATGTATGGGATTATTTCAATCTGCTTGTATCTGTTGAGGTATGTTTTATGCCCAATTATATTGTCAGTTTTGGAGAAGGTTCTGTGGTACAGAGAAAGAAGAAAAACTTGCTCAACAATGTCCATTGCTGCTCTAATCTTAGCATCCAGAACATTCCAGGTGGTATTACCTTCAGCAGGTCTTATAATATTTAGTATTGTTTTTTTCTATCCTGAGTTATTTTGTATTTTCATAGGAACCTGTAAAGATTTGAGTTGAAATATTGATTGGGATGGTATTGAATCTGTAGTTTGTGTAAGCTTTGATTTTTCAAAGTCTACTTTTATAAGGATTTTCACCCCCTGTCTAACCACTGTCAAAATGTAGAGGAGGAAAGATGGTAAGTAAGTAGGACAAGGAGATGTGGTCCTGCTTAGCCGTAGTTCTTTGGTGGATCCATTGTAAGGATACCAGCACTCCAGCTCAGTAGTATCAGGATACCAAATTGGAAACAGCAGTGGTGTCAAGATTGAGCAGAAATAGCCAGGCCTCCACTTAATCAGCATAAGTCTGTGGAAACTATCAGACCTAGGAGAAGTTTTATACTGTACTTCTCTCAGCAAAGTCTCTGTTTCTGAAGATTATTTGAGACTAATGTCTAGTTCTAGTTCTGGCTCAGTCCCAAGGCCCAAATCCTAGCTTCATTTCTGGGTCTGTGTCTTCGGCACTGACTGTGACTAATTTGGCCCTGGATTTAGCCCTAGATTTTGTTCCAGATTAATCTCTAGTCCTAACTGAGACTTGATATCTACAAATGGCATGCCAAGTGGACTCATAAATTTTAGCATGAGTTTCTGACACTCCTGCATTGAGGAGGATTTGAATTACTGCTCAGTGATCCCGTGGCTAAAATTGGTCCTAGGTGCTCTGTAAAGTTTAGTCTGAAAAACAAATGGTATTGATTAGTGAGTATGGTAGGTGAAGTGATCCAACAGAGCTGAACACATTGCTGCATACAGGAAATGCACCTCAATGTAAAAGACAGACAGTACCTCAGAGTAAAAGGATGAAAAACAAACTTCCAAGCAAAAGGTCCCAAGAAACAAGCTGGAGTAGCCATTCTAATATCGAATAAATTTGACTTTCAATGTAAAATTATAAAAAAATATAATGTGGGACACTTTATACTCATCAAAGGTAAAATTTACCATAATGAACTCACAGTTCTGAACATCTATGCTCCAAATGCAAGGGCTTCCACATTCATTAAAGAAACTTTAGTAAAGAGGGCCTAATTTCAATACTCTACAAACTATTCTACAAAATAGAAACAGAAGGTATTCTACCCAATTCATTCTATGAAGCCACAATTACTCTGATACCTAAACCACACAAAGATCCAACAAAGAAAGAGAACTTCAGACCAATTTCCCATGTGAATATCTATGAAAAATACTCAATAAAATTATCACAAATTGAATCCAAGAAGACATTAAAATGATCATCCATCATGATCAAGCTGACTTCATCTCAGTGATTCAGGGATGGGTCAACATATGGAAATCTGTCAACATGATCCACTATATAAACAAACTCAAAGACAAAAACCACATGATCATCTCATTAGATGATGAGAAAGCATTTTACAAAATATAACACCCTTTCATGATAAAAGTCTTGGAAAGATCAGGAATTCAAAGCCCATACCTAATCATAATAAAGGCAATATACAGCAAACCAGTAGCCAACATCCAACTAAATGGAAAGAAACCTGAAGCAATCCCACTAAAATCAGGGACTAGACAAGGCTGTCCACTCTCTCCCTACCTATTCAATATAGTACTTTAAGTCCTAGCCAGAGTAATTAGAAAACAAAAGGAGATCAAGGGGATACAAATTGGAAAGGAAGAAGTCACAGTATCACTATTTGCAGATGATATGATCATATACTTAAGTGACCCCAAAAATTCCACTAGAAAACTCCTAAAGGTGCTAAACAACTTCTGTGCAGTAGCTGGATATAAAATTAACTCAAACAAATGCATGGTCTTTCTCTACACAAAGGATAAACAAGCTGAGAAAGAAATTAGGGAAACACCACCCTTCACAATAGTCCCAAATAATATGAAATACCTTGGTGTGACTCTAACTAAAGAAGTGAAAGATCTGTATGACAAGAACTTCAAATCTCTGAAGAAAGAAATCAAAGAAGATTTCAGAAGATGGAAAGATCTCCCATGTTCATGGATTTGCAGGATTAAGATAGTAAAAATGACTATATTGCCCAAAGCAATCTACAGATTCAATGCAATGCCCATCAAAATCCCAACGAAATTCTTCACAGAGTTAGAATGGGCAATTTGCAAATTTATTTGGAATAACAAAAAGTCTGGGATAGCAAAAACTATTCTCAACAATAAAATAATCTTTGGTGGAATCAGTATCCCTGACCACAAGCTGTAATACAGAGCAATTGTGATAAAATCTGCATGGTACTGGTACAGTGACAGATAGGTAGAGCAATGGAATAGAATTGAAGACACAGAAATGGACCTACACACCGTGGTTACTTGATCTTTGACAAAGGAGCTAAAACCATCCAGTGGGAAAAAGACAATATTTTCAACAAATGGTGCTGGCTCAACTGGCAACTAGCATGTAGAAGAATATGAATTAATACATTCTTATCTCCTTGTACAAAGCGTAAGTCTAAGTGGATCAAGGAACTCCACATAAAACCAGAGTCACTGAAACTTATAGAGGAGAAAATGGGGAAGATCCTTAAAGATATGGGCACATGGGAAAATTTCCTGAACAGAACACCAATGGCTTGTGCTGTAACATGAAGCATCTACAAATGGGACCTCATAAAATTGCAAATCTTCTGTAAGAACAAGGATACTGTCAATAAGACAAAAAGGTAACCAATAGATTGGGAAAACATCTTTACCAATCCTAAATCCAATAGCAGGCTAATGTCCCATATACAGAAAGAAGTGAAGAAGTTGGACTCCTGAAAACCAAATAACCCTATTAAAAGATGGGGTACAGAGCTAAACAAAGACTTCTCAACTGAGGAGTATTGAATGACTGAGAGGCACCTAAAAATGTTCAATATCCTTAGTCATCAAGGAAATGCAAATCAAAACAAATCTTAGATTCCACCTCACATCAGGCTGAATAGCAAAGATCAAAAACTCAGGTGACAGCAGATGATGATGAGGATGAGGGGAAAGAGGAACACTCTGGAAATCAGTTTGGTGGTTCCTCAGAAAATTGGACATGGTACTACCAGAAGATCCAGCAATAACACTACTTGACATATATCCAAAGGATGTTCCAATTTGTAATAAGGACATACTCTATTATGTTCATAGTAGCCTTATGTATAATAGCCAGAAGCTAAAAATAACCCAGATGTCCCTCAACAGAGTGATGGATACAGAAAATGTGATACATTTACACAGTGAAGTACTACTCAGCTATTAAAAACATGAATTCATTAAATTCTTAGACAGATGTATGGATCTGGAGGATATCATACTAAGTGAGCTACCCTTATCACAAAAGAACACACATAATATGCACTCACTGATAAGTGTATATTTGCCCAGAAACTTAGAATACCCAAGATACAATTTGCAAAACACATAAAACTCAAGAAGAAGACCAAAGTGTGGATACTTCGATCCTTAAAAGGGGGAACAAAATATCCATGGAAGGAGTTACAGAGACAAAGTTCTGAAAAGAGACTGAAGGAAACAACAACCAAACCCAGACACTATTGCAGATGCCAACAAGAGCTTGCTGACAGGAGCCTGATATAGCTGTCTCCTGAGAGGCTCTGCCATTGCAGGATTAATATAGAAGTGGATGCTCACAGTCATCCATTAGATGGAAGGGTCCCCAATGAAGGAGCTAGAGAAACAACCCAACGAGCTGATGGTGTTTGCAGCCCCATAGGAGGAACAACAATATGAACTAACCAGTAACCTCAGAGCTCTCTGGGACTAAACCACCAATCAAAGAAAACTCATGGAGGGATTCGTAGCTTTAGCTGCATATGTAGCAGAGGATGGCCTAGTCAGACATCAATGGTAGGAGAGGCCCTTGGTCCTGTGAAGGGTCTATGACCCAGTATAGGGGAATTCCAGAGCCAGGAAGCCAGAGTGGATTGACTGGGGAGTAGAGGTGGGAGAGAGGATAGGGGATTTTCAGAGAGGAAACTAGGAAAGGGGATAACATTTGAATTATAAATAATGAAAATATCTAATAACAAAAATATTAATAGAAATCCATAATATTTACACATGAAACTTTTCAAAAATATAATCAAAACTATTTTAAGATTCATGCCAGTTAAAAAAAAATCACAAAAACAACCGATGTGGTAAAAGCGTACACCTGTTCACTGTTGCTGGAGCATAACCTTATAAAACACTGTGGAAATTAAGGTAAAGATTTTCTAAGTACTAAGAACAGATATAGGTATGCCACTCTTGGGCATACATCCAAAGTGGTCTATGCACTGTATCAGAGACATCTGCTCATCAATTTCAATTGTTCCCTATTCACAATGGATAGAAAGTAGAATCAGCCTTGATGACTATCACCTGATATACGGAGTCATTCATAACTATTCTCTAAACTAAGAAAATGCCTTCTTGGGGCATTCAGCAGTGCCCCCTTTCAAATAACCATCCCAGCTGGGCTTACAGACTGTTTATGCCTTCTCAGGAAGGAGCAAGAAGGATCAAGAGACCCTCACTTGAGTATGCAGCTGCTCTCTACTACCTGTTGAGAAACCAGACCAACTTCATCTTGGGTTCAGGCTCCATCTTAGAGAATCTGACCTAAGGTTGAACTTGAGTTAGGCCTGTACCTAACACTTGTCTCAAGGTCACTCCCTCAAAATCACCAATCAGGAAGAAAGCAAAAGTTACAGTTGACTTAAAGATATTTACTTATGAAAGTTTAGTGTTTGGCTCTCTGCACCAGCCAATCATTTTAAAGGGCAACACATTCCATAGTAGCCCCCAATCAATGTTTGCCAAACTGGATACCACCTTGCTTGTTTGCTTTTCTCTATAAATGCTTGCTTGATACTGGGCTCAGAGCTTCACCCTTCCATCCTGCAGCATCAATGATGATGGTTGTGGCCCAAAATTGAGCTTGAATAAAGATTCTAGTGCTATTATTTCATTGGAATCAGCTCCTTATTGGCCTTTTGGGGTTTGTGAAATAGGCAAAACATGGTTTGTCTGTTTGCTTGCTTGCTTGCTAGCTTGCTTTTGGTAACTCTGTCTTAAGTCCATTTGGCAGACCTGGCTCAAGGGGTTTCATCGGAGAACAATTTTAGTATGTGTTGTAGAGACTGGTTTATGTGGTATTTTTGGCTGCTTTTTGCCATTGTCTGAAGAGTCAGCCTGTGGCTAAGGTGAAGAGATTTAGATTAATTGCATTGATAAGGGAAGTCTCAAAACAGCCTACTATAAATTTTGTTGTGTGGTTACTAAAGTTTATTGTTATGAAGAGTGTTTTAATGAAAAGAAAAAAGCTGAGAAAGGAAAACTACAAAACATATGGTTTAAGTATTAATTCAGCATCAGGAAGTTGCATGGAGGTGAATCTTATGTTCTAGGAGATCACAGATTAGGAGAGTGGGCAAGATCCCACTGAACTAAATTTAGGTCTAGGCATGGTGGTACACACCTGTATTCCTAGGAGATAAACACAAGCAGAGATCTGAGGTTAAGGCCAGCATGACACAGATCAAGTTTTAGGTAAAGAAAGCTTAAGTCCAGGCATGGTGGTACATGCTTTTAATTCCAGGAGACAGAGACATGCATATCTGAGTTCAAGGTCAATCTACAATCTAAGTCCCAGGACAGCCAAGATTAGGCAGTGAGGGAGTTGGAGAACAGAGAGCTGGTAATAGAATAAGGGAGGGGGCATGTTCCAGTCCCAACAACCAGCAGTGAAGTGGAGTCAACTAGAGCCTAGAATACTATAGAGGGCAGAGCTGGGGATGTTATGTAGGTCCTTTGGATGAGCACAGAAGATTATGTGTGGATCCCAGACATAATGTGGAACAAGATGCTATAATATTCAAGTTGCCTTTGAGTCCTCAAGATGTTTAAGATACCAGAGTCATAGGAGATGTGCTGAGGAAAGCTGTTAACAGGGAGTGGAATCAGCCCAGCAGAAAGACATTTGCTGCAGTCAATCAAGACGAAAAAGGAGTTAGAGATCTGACTAGCGCTTTGACATCAAATATGGAGATACAGAGTTTGTTGTTTGCCTACCTGGTTTCCTCTCTTGCTTTGGGGATTATAGTTAACTGACTGGGTAAATCTCAGAAGAGACCTTGAACTTTGGACTTGTAATGTTTTTTGAGACTGCTATAGAGTAAGAATGACTTTGGACTAAATTATTATTATTATTATTATTATTATTATTATTATTATTATTATTATTAATGGCTAGGTATGCCCCCATAGACTCATATGTTTGAACAAGCCTTTGGGGGTCAGGGAGTGGAATGTGATGGTTTGAATATGCTTGGCCCAGGGAGTGGCACTGTAATGATATATGGCCTTATTGTAGTAGGAGTGACCTTGTTGGAGGAAGTGTGTCATTATGGGCCTGGGCTTTAAGACCCTTCTCCTAGCTCTCTGGAAGCCAGTCTTCTCCTGTTTGCCTTTGAAACAAGATGTAGAACTCTCAGCTTCTCGTATACCATGCCTTCCTAGATGCTGCCATGATCCCACCTTGATGATAACGTACTGAACCTCTGAGCCTGTAAGCCAACCCCAATTAAATGTTTCCTTATAAGAATTGCCAGGGTCATGGTGTCTAAGACAAATGGCTTCTGAGATACTTGCTTGTTCTAAGTCACATGAGAAGATCACAAACCTGAATAGCCATCCACTATAGATGTCTATGGAGTAATACAGAAGCAACAGAGTAAGTGTATATGTGGGGAGAGTGTTTAGACGATGCTTAAAACAATTGTATGAGAAAAATGCATACTGTTCAAAATAATGAGAATTAACTAATGTTCACTTCATGGTAACTGGCCTAATAATGGAAGGTTGAGGAAAGAAAAATGCAATTAGTAAAGGCCCAACAGCTTTGTTTATGTATAATCATGGATTTCTTTAAAAAAAGTAGGATCAACATGTCATTGTAAGGCAGACCTAGGTGCTAATAATCAGCATATCCATTACATTAACTATGACTTTTTCTGTATACTTGAAATATTTTAAGATTAAATTATCATTTTATTAAATTTTTGTAAGTTTATGACATATAAACTTAAGTTAATTGTTGATATTGATAAAATACATAATTGTACAGTTAGATTCTCACTTTTAAAGAATACCAAGAACAAATATGCATAAATGTATAATTATCCTTCATGAAGTAAAATAATTATATATCTTCTCAGCATATTTGGAGAAAGTAGGTTTTGCAACATGTGCTATGTTTATATATGTACCAGATTAATTATAACAATAGGTATATGAATGACATTTTGAAGTGAACATTTGTTCTTTGAGTCTCTTGTCTTTTAAATATGTGAGTTTGTTACTGCATAATATCATGACTTTGTATTAGGACAATAGAAGGCAATTTAATATTAAAACTTATGATATAACTACCAATCAATGCATAGAATGTAAAGGTTGTCTAGTAGAGAGTTAGTTTGATGTTTGGTTCATAGAAAAGTAACTCTCTTACAGAAGACTTATTTCTCTGAAAAAGTGTCACTGCACCAAATATAATTTTGAATGTTTCAACTTTAATAGTAAAGGGTCCATATTATTTCAAGACAATGCACTACAGTTACTCTAATACATTAAGGATCCAATTAACCACAAGTCATAAGGGGGAAAATAAAGTTCTAGTTCTTGATAATTGGGAAGCTATCTAGCAAGACTCTCTGGGAGCTCAATTGCCAAACTCATTAAAAGTTTTCTGCCACAATCCCCAACACACAACATAATGTGTCACTGAGAAAATACTCTCTTATTAAGAACTTTCTCTCCCACAATTCGCACGGGGGCATATATTTCTTTTGGATTGGTGTCTTGCTACCTTTGTTAATGAGCATCTCTATACCTATATGTGTAAAAATTTTAAATTAATTTAATTCCTGGTTTTTGAAGAATTTGTTTTATCTGTTAAATATTCTTAGCATTTTTGTTTAATATAAATTAACTTATTATATGGGTCCATGATTTAATGCCCTATATTCAACTCATAAATGTATCTTTTAGTGACATATTATAATGTTTTAATTACTATATTTTACATGTAACTTAAGTCAAGTAATTGATAATTCAGTACTTTTTACTCTAGATTGTTTAGGCTACTTTTGTGATTCTTATGAATTTTAGAAATATTTTTTTCAATTTATGTATAAATTTGCATTGGATTTCTTTATATTTAATATATTTTAATATTATGTCATATATAATTTTACACATATATACATATGACATTTAAATCAACTGCTGAATACAATTCCATAAAGAAATAATTACTCTCTCCCTCCATCCTCCCTCTACCCAGTTCTTCCTGTTTCCCTCCCTACCCTAAACCCCAACTCCTTCCCATCAAGTCCAGCCCTACCCATCTACCCATGATGTCTATTTCTCCTTCTCATTGAGATTCATGCATCCCAACTTGAGCCCTCTTTGTTACTTAGCATCTTTGCATTTGTGGATTGTAGTCTAGTTATCCTTTATGTTAAGGCTAATGTCCATTTATGAGCAAATTCATACCATGTTTGTCTTTCTAGATTTGGTTTACCTCATTCAGGTTGATCTTTTCTATTTCCATCTATTTGCCTGTAAATTCCATGATGTCATTGCTTTTAATAGCTGAGTAATAGCCCATTGTGTAAATGAACTAGATTTTCTTTATCCATTGTTTGGTTGAGGGCCATCTTCAGTGTTTACAGTTTCTGGATGTTTACAAATAAAGCTGCTATGGATATACTTGAGTGACTGTCCTTGATATATGGTAGAGTATCTTTTGAGTATATGCCCAAGAGCAATGTAACTGGGTTTTCATGTAGAACTATTTCCAATTTTCTGAGAAACCGCCAGGTTGATTTCCAGAATGCTGTACGAGTTTAAAGTCCCACCAGTTATGAAGGAGTGTTCCCCTTACTGTACATGTGCTATCCCCTGAGTTTTTGTTCTTCCCCATTCTGATTGGTGTAAGAAGGAATCTCAGGGTTGTTTTAACCACACTTCTCTGATGACTAATGATGTTTAGCATTTCTTTAAGTGCTTCTCAGCTATTTGAGATGTCACTGTTGAGAATTCTGTTTAGTTCTGCACCCCAATTTTAAATCGAGTAATTTGTTTTGTTGGAATTTAGCTTCTTGAGTTCTTTATATATTTTCGCTATTAGCCATATGTCAGATATAGGATTGTTGAAGATCTTTTCCCATTTTGTAGGCTGCTATTTTGTCCTAATGACAGTGCCCTTTGCCTTACAGAAGACTTTCAGCTTCATTAGGTCCAATTTATTAATTGTTGATCTTAGTACCTAAGGTATTGGCATTCTATTCAGGAAGTTGTCTTCTATGCCAATGAGTTCACAGCTATTTCCTATTTTCTCTTCTATTAGATTTGGTGTATCTGGTTTTATGATGTGGTCTTTCATCCACTTGAACTTGAGTTTTTTATAAGGTGATAAATATGGATCTATTTATGTGCTCCTATGTACAGACATCCAGTTAGACTAGCACCATTTGCTGAAGATGCTTTACATTTTTCCATTGTATAATTTGGCTACTTTGTCAAAAATCAAATGTCCATAGGCATGCATATATACTTTTGGGTCTTTTTTTGTTTGTTTTTTGTTTGTTTGTTTGTTTTTTCGAGACAGGGTTTCTCTGTGTAACCTTGGCTGTCCTGAAACTCACTTTGTAGACCAGGCTGGCCTCAAACTCAGAGATCCACCTGCCTCTGCCTGCCAAATGCTGGCATTAAAGGTATGTGCCACCACACCGGCTACTTTTGGGTCTTTGATTTATTCCATTGACCCGTCTGTTTTTATGCCAATACCATATAGTTTTTATTACTATTGCTCTGTCGTAACAGCTTGAAGTCAAGGATGGTGATAACTCCAGAAGAACATTTACTGTACGGGATTGTTTTAGCTATCCTGCGTTTTTTGTTTCTCTGTTCGCATAGTGTTTTTTCATGGTCTGTAAAAAGTTGTGTTGGATTTTTTTATGGGAATTGTCTTGAACCTTTAGATTTCTTTTTTTGTTTTTTACAGTTATTCTCCTACACTGGGGCATTGAGCCTTCATAGGACCAAAGGCCTCTCCTTCCACTGATGTCTGACAAGGCCATCCTCTGCTACATATGCAGCTGGAGCCATGGGTCATTCCATGTGTCTACTCTTTGGTTGGTGCTTTAGTCCCTGGGAGCTCTGGGGGCTCTGCTTGTTTGATATTGTTGTCCTTCCTGTGGGGTTTCAAACCCTTTCAGCTCCTTCAAACCTTTCTCCCCTTGCTCAGTCCAATGGTTGGCTGTGAGCATCTGCCTCTGTATTTGTCATGCTCTGGCAGAGCCTCTCAGGAGACAGCAATATCAGGGTCCTGTCAGCAAGCACTTCTTGGCATCAGAAATAGTGTCTAGTTTTGGTATCTTTATATGGGATGGATACCCAGGTGGGGAAGTCTCTGGATGGCCTTTATTTCAGTCTCTTCTCTACAATTTGTCTCCGTATTTCCTCCCATGAGTATTTTGTTACCCCTTCTATGAAGTACTGAAACATCCCCCCTTTGGTTTTCCTTTTTCTTGAGCTTCATGTGGTCTGTGTATCTTGGGTATTCAGAGCTTTTGAGCTAATATCGACTTATCAGTGAATACATACCATGTGTGTTCTTTTGTGATTGGGTAACATCACTCAGGATGATATTTTCTAGTTCCATCCATTTGTCTAAGAATTTCAGGAAGTTGTTTTTAATAGCTGAGTAGTATTCCATTGTGTAAATGTACAACATTTTCTGTATTCATTCCTCTGTTGAATGACATTTGGGTTATTTCCAGCTTCTAGCTATTATAAATACAGCTACTATGAGCATAGTGGAGCTTGTGTTCTTGTTATATGTTGAAACATCTTTTGGGTATATGCCAAGGAGTTGTATAGCTGGGTCCTCAGGTAGTACTATGCCAAAATTTCTGAGGAATGGCCAAACTGATTTCCAGAGTAGTTGTACCAGTCAGAATAGCTTAGATCAAACACTCAGGTGACAGAAGATGCTGGTGAGGATGTGGAGAAAGAGGAACACTCCTCCATTGTTGGAGGGATTGCAAGCTGATAAAACTACTCTAGATTGCTTTTGTTAAGATGAATATTTTCACTATGTTAATCCTACCAATCTGTGAGAATGGGAGATCTTTCCATTTTCTGATATCTTCTGCATTCTTCTTGACATTTTCCCCATATGTGTCTTCTCATATGTGTCTTTCACTTACTGAATAGAGTTACACCAATATATTTTATATTATTTGTGATCACTCTGAAGGGTGTTGCTTCCCTAATTTTTTTTTCTGAGTCCATTTATCTTTTGTATAATGGTGGACTATTTTGTGTGTGTGTGTGTGTGTGTGTGTGTGTGTGTGTGTGTGTGTGTGTGTGAATTTTATATTGAGCCACTCTGCTGAAGGTGTTTATCAGCTATAAGTGTTCCCTGGTAGAATATTTGGGGACACCTTTGTATAAAAATCATATCTGTAAATAGTGATACATTGTTTCCTTTGTTTCCAGTTTGTAGCTACTTGATTGTCTTTAGTTGTCTCATTTCTCTAACTAAAACTTCAAATGTTGTATTGACTAGAAATAAAGAGAGTGGACAGTTTTGTCTCTTCCTTGATTTTAGTGGAATAGCTATAAGATTCTTTCTGTTTAATTTGATGTTGGCTATTGGCTTCCTGCATATTGTCTTTATGGTGAGTATGTGCCATGAATGTCTGATCTCTCCAAGACTTTTATCATGAAGCGATGTTGGACATTGTCAAAGTTATTTCAGCATCTAATGAGATGATCATGTGGCTATTTATATAGTGGAATACATTGATGGATTTTCATATGTTGAATGACCCCTGCATCCCTGGGATGAAGCCTACTTGATCACAGTGAATGACTTATTTGATGTGTTCTTGGATTCAGTCTGTAAGTATTTTAATGAGTATTTTTTTTTCATAAATGCTCATGAGGGAAATTAGTCTGAAATTCTCTTTCTTTGTTAAGCTTTTGTATGGTTTAAGTGTCAGGGTGATTGTGACCTCATACAATGACTTTGGCAATGTTCCTTCAGTTTTTATTTGGTAGAATGATTTGAGGAATATTTTTATTAACTCTTCTTTGAAAGTCTTATTGAATTCTGGATAAATCCATTTGACCATGGCCTTGTTTTAGTTGGGAGACTTTTAATGATCCTCTAAGACTTATAGGACTATTTTGAATTTTTTTTATCTGATCTTGATTTAAGTTTTCGAAGTGGAATCTATCCAGAAATTTGTCCATTTCATGTAGACTTTCCAATTTTGTGGAGTTCGGGTTTTTAAAGTAAAACCTAATAACTCTTTGCGTATTTTCAATGTCTGTTGTTATATCCCATTTTCATTTCTGAATTTGTTAATTTGGATATTCGATCTGCCTTTTAGTTAATTTGGCTAAGGGTTTGTCTATCTTGTTGATTTTCTCAAAGAACCATATCTTGGTTTTGTTGATCCTTCTCATTATTTTTCTTTGTTTGTATTTTATTGATATCAGCCCTGAGCTTTATTATTTCTTGTTGTCTTCTCTTAGATGTGTTTGCTTCTTTTTGTTCTAGAGATTCCAGGGTTCCTGCTAACTCACGAGTGTGAAATCTTACTAATTTTTTTATGAAGGCACTTAATTTCCTTTTAGTACTGCCTTCATTTTGACCTCTAAGTTTGGGTATGTTGTGCCTTCACTGTTGTTGAATTCTACAAAATTTTTGCTAACATTTCTTCTAGGATGTGCCCAATAGTTACCTAGCAACAGCCATGTATGAATCTTGCTTGCTATAAAAGGACTATTTGGCCTCTCTTGAGTGCTCTGACCCCTTTCTCTCCCTCTCACCTCCTTGTCTCTCTATGAGTTCCTGCCAAACCTCTTTTTTTCTTTCTCTCTCTCTCTCTCTCTCTCTCTCTCTCTCTCTCTCTCTCTCTCTCCTTCTCTATCCCCTCTCTTTATCTGTCTTTACTCCCTTCTCAACCCCCTTTCTCATGCCCCCAAATAAACTTTATTTTTTCCTAGATCCATCACATGCCTGTTACCTCAGGGGGAAGGATGCCTCAGCATGGGCCTGCTAAGGTAACACCTCCTGCTGCATCATACCATACCACAATTTACAAAACATATAAATATTTAATTTCTTTCTTGTTTTTTTCTTGACCCAGTAGTCATTCAGCAGAGAGTTAAGTTTCCATCAGTTTGTAGGCTTTCGTTGTTTCTGGTGTTGTTGACATCCAGCTTTAATCTGGTATGATAAGATATAGGTGGGTATTTCAATTTTGTTGAATCTGTTGAAAATAGTTTTATAACCAAATATATGTTCAATTTTGGAGAAGATTCCATAACATGCTGAGGAGCAATTATAATCTTTGGGTGAATTGTTGTGTAGATATCCGCTATGTCCATTTGAGTCATAATCTCTGTTAGTTTCATTATATCTCTGTTTAATTTTTGTCTGGATGACCTGTCCATTTTTGAAAGTGGGGTGTTAAAATCTCCCTACTACTGATACATGAGGTTCAATGTGTGATTTAAGCTTTAATAATGTTTCTTTACAAATGTGAATGCCCTTGCAATTGGGGCATGGATATTTAGAAGGGAGACACCATCTAAGCAGATTTTTCTTTGATAAACATGAAGTGTCCTCTCCCATCTCTTTTAATTAATTTTGGATGAAAGTCTGTTTTATTAGATATTAAGATGGCTACGCCAGCTTGCTTCTTGTGTTCATTTGCTTGGAAAATTTTTGTTCAGCCCGCTACTCTGAGGTAATCACCATCTTTGATACTGTGTTTTCCCTGGTTGCAGTAGAATGATAGAACCTGCTTTTTCATCCATTTTGTTAGCATGCATCTTCATTAGGGAATTAAGACCATTGATGTTGAGTGATATTCATAGCAAATGATTGTTAATTTCTGTTATTGTGTTGTTGTTGATGGTGGTGGTGGTGGTGGTGTGTATGTGTGTTGTGTTTCCCTTCTTTTGGATTTGTTCATGTGAAATTATTTATTTCCTGTTTTGGGAAGATAGTTAATCATCCTAGGTGGGAGTTTTCCTTCTGGTATCTTATGTAGGGCTTGGTTTGTGGATAGATATTTTTTAAATTTGGTTTTGTTGTGGAATATTTTATTTCCTCCAGCTATGGTGATTGAGTTTTGCTCAGTGTAGTCTGGCCTGACATCTGTGGTCTCTGAGAGCCTACATGACATCTGCCTTTGACCTTCTGGTCAAAGTCTCCTGTTGAAAAGCTGAATATAAAAAAAAAAAAGAAAAGAAAAGCTGAATATAATTATAATAAGTCTGCCTTTATATGTTACTTGGATATTTTTCCTTGCAGATTTTAATATCCTTTATTTGTTCTGTACATTTAATTTTTTGATTAGTATGTGGTGGAAGGATATTTTGTCTGTTTCTATATATTACTTAGAAGTAATAATATTTCACTCCAAATCCATAGACAATTGAGCAAAACACCCCATCCTGGCATGGAGAACATCCTCTCAAATTGTTAATCAGGGGTTCCAAGAGACTCTCAAAACAACACAAGCTATTGCCATTGTCCTTTGTACCTTCCAGTAAAAGATGGTAAGATGGTAATGCTAAAACATCATGCACTCTGGATACCGGACTTGGAGGAATTAATAGGGTGTGTGCTCGGAAGCCTCCTCCCTGAGACCTAGCTCTCAGAGTATCAGAAGGAGCTATGCAAATAACCAAAGGGGAAAGGCAGCAGATAGGTGTAACCCTACAAATCACTGTAATGACCAGCAGAGCAAGATATTCTGAAAGGTTTATTAGTGACACTTTTATCCTGGGGTAACCAATTAGACTTAAGGCATACTCAATAGTGGGGGAATTATGGCCTGGAGTATGGCTGGTGATGCTATGGAACCTAGAGGGAAGCTACTGCTGGCACTTCTTTTTTTTTTTTTCTTTCTTTCAATTCTTATTAGATATTTTCTTCATTTACATTTCAAATGTTATCCCAAAAGTCCCCTAAACCCTCCCTCATCCCCCCGCCCTGCTCCCCTACCCACCCACTCCCACATCTTGGCCCTGGCATTCCCCTATACTGGGGTATATAAAGTTTGCATGACCAAGGGGCCTCTCTTCACAATGATGGCCAATTAGGCCATCTTCTGCTACATATGCAGCTAGAGACATGAGTTCTGGGGGAGCTAGTTAGTTCATATTGTTCTTCCACCTATAGGGGTGGAGACCCCTTTAGCTCTTTGGGTACTTTCTCTAGCGCCTCCCTTGGGAACCCTTCTAACCATTGTAAATAGTTACATTGTAAATAGTTATTCTTATACTTATAGGTTAGTATAGTTGCTTCTCATCAAAATAAATTATTTTTCAGCAGAATGATGTCACTATAGAAAGCCACAGATAAATAAACAGAAACCAGCTGGTCCTTGGGTGTCTGCCCTTAATACATTTACAAAATCTACAACTATGGGACATGGAACACTGCAAAATAGGAATAAAAGGGATTGTTTATTATTATTATTATTATTATTATTATTATTATTATTATTATTATATATTTTCTTTATTTACATTTCAAATGCTATCCCGAAAGTTCCCTATACCCTCCCCCCGCCCTGATCCCCCACCCGCCTACTCCCAATTCCTGACCCTGACATTCCACTGTACTGGGGCATATAAAGTTTGTAAGACCTAGGGGCCTCTCTTCCCAGTGATGGCCAACTAGGCAATCTTTTGCTACATATGCATCTAAAGACATGAGCTCTGGGGATACTGTTTAGTTCATATTGTTGTCCCACCTAAAAGGTTGTAGACCCCTTCAACTCCTTGGGTAATTTCTCTAGCTCCTCCATTGAGGGCTCTGTGTTCCATCCTATAGATGAATGTGAGCATCCCCATCTATGTTTGCCAGGCATTGGCATAGCCTCACTCGAGAGAGTTATATCAGGGTCCTTTCATTAAAATCTTGCTGGCATATGCAATAGTGTCTGGATTTGGTGGCTGATTATGGGATGGATCCCCGGGTGGGGTAATCTATGGATGGTCCATCCTTTTGTCTTAGCTCCAATCTTTATCTCTGTAACTCCTTTCATGGGTGTTTTGTTCTCTATTCTAAGAAGGAATGAAGTATGCATACTATTGTTTCCTTGATCTTGATTTTCTTGTGTTTTACAAGTTGTACCTTGAGTATTCTAAGTTTCTGGACTAATATCCACTTATCAGTGAGTGCATATCAAGTGACTTCTTTTGTGATTGGGTTACCTCACTAAGGATGATTTCCTCCAGATACATCCATTTGCCCAAGAATTTCATAAATTCATTGTTTTTAATACTCCATTGTATAAATGTACCACATTTTCTGTATCCATTCCTCTGTTGAGGGACATATGGGTTGTTTTCAGCTTCTGGCTATTATAAATAAGGCTGCTATGAACATAGTGGAGCATGTGTTCTTATTACCAGTTGGAACATCTTCTGGGTATATGCCCAGTAGAGGTATTGCTGGATCTTTCGGTAGTACTATGTTCAATTGTCTGAGGAACCTTCAGACTGATTTCCAGAGTGGTTATAATAGCTTACAATACCACCAGAAATGGAGGAATGTTCCTCTTTTCCACATCCTCACCAGCATCTGCTGTCATCTGAGTTTTTGATTTTAGCCATTCTGACTGGAGTGAGGTGGAATCTCATGGTTGCTTTGATTTGCATTACCCTGATGATTAAGGATGTTGAACATTTTTTCACGTGCTTCTCTGCCTTTTGGTATTTGTCAGTTGAGAATTCTTTGTTTAGCTCTGTACCCCATTTTTAATGCGGTAATTTGATTTTTCGGAGTCCAGCTTCTTGAGCTCTTTGTGTATATTGGATATTAGTCCCCTGTCAGATTTAAGATTGGTAAAACTCCTTTTCCAATCTGTTGGTGGCTTTTTTTTGTCTTATTGACAGCATCTTTTGCCTTACAGAAGCTTTGCAATTTCATGAGGTCCCATTTGTCAATTCTTGATCTTACAGCACAAGCCGTTGCTGTTCTGTTTAGGAATTTTTTCCCTGTGCCCATATCTCCAAGGGTTTTCCCCATTTTCTCCTCTATAAATTTCAGTGTCTCTGGTTTTATGTGGAGGTCTTTGATCCACTTAGACCTGAGCTTTGTACAACAAGATAAGAATGGATCAATTCGCATTCTTCTTTATGATAACTGCCAGATGTGCCAGCACCATTTGTTGAAAATGCTGTCTTTTTTCCACTGGATAGTTTTAGCTCCTTCAAAAATCAAATGACCATAGGTGTGTGGGTTCATTTCTGGATCTTCAATTCTATTCCATTGATCTACCTGTCTGTCCCATACCAGTACCATGCAGTTTTTATCACAATTGCTCTGTAGTACAGCTTGAGGTCAGTAATGGTGATTCCACCAGAGGTTCTTTTATTGTTGAGAAGAGTTTTTGCTATCCTAGGTTTTTTGTTATTCCAGATGACTTTGCAAATTGCCCTTTCTAACTCAGTGAAGAATTGAGTTGGTGTTTTGATGAGGATTGCATTGAATCTGTAGATTGCTTTTGGTAGGATAGCCATTTTGATTATATCAATCCTGTCAATCCATGAGCATGGGAGACATTTCCAACTTCTGAGAACTTCTTCAATTTCTTTCTTCAGAGACTTGACGATCTTATCATACAGGTCTTTGACTTCCATAGTTAGATTCACACACAGGTATTTTATATTGTCTGTGACTATTGTGAAGGGTGTTGCTTCCCTAATTTCTTTCTCAGCCAGTTTATCCTTTGTGTAGAGAAAGGCCATTGATGTGTTTGAGTTAATTTTATATCCAGCTACTGCACTGAAGCTGTTTATCAGGTTTAGAAATTCTCTGGTGGAATTTTTAGGGTTGCTTATATATACTATCATATCATCTGCAAAGAGTGATATTTTGACTTCTTCCTATCCAATTTGAATCCCCTTGATCTCCTTTTGTTGTCAAATTGCTCTGGCTAGGACTTCAAGTATTATATTGAATAGGTAGGGAGAAAGTGGGCAGCCTTGTCTAGTCCCTGATTTTAGGGGGATAGTTTCAAGTTTCTCTCCTGTAGGAAGCCGCACCTGTGCCTCCCCAGCGAACGCCTCCGAGAAGCCCCGGGCTCCGAGAAGCCCCGCCTCTGGGGATCCCTGGGCTCCAAGAGGCCCCGCCTCCGGGGATCCCCGGGCTCAGAGAGGCCCCGCCTGCGAGAAGCCCCGGGCTCCGAGAGGCCCTGCCTGCGAGAAGCCCCGGGCTCCGAGAGGCTCTGCCTCCAGGGATCCCCGAGCCCCGACCGCTGCGGCGAAAGCTGCCGCCCGAGCCCCGACCGCGGCAGGCGGCGAAAGCCGCCGCGCGAGTCCCGCCGACCGAGGCAGGCGGCAAAAGCCGCCGCGCGAGTCCCGCCGACCGAGGCAGCGGCGAAAGCCGCCGCGCGAGTCCCGCCGACCGAGGCAGGCGGTGAAAGCCGCCGCGCGAGCCCCGCCGACCGAGGCAGGCGGCGAGAGCCGCCGCGCGAGCCCCGCCGACCGAGGCGGCGAAAGCCGCTGCGCGAGCCCCGACCGCGGTGAAGCCGCCCGAGCCCTGACCGGGGAAGCCGCCCGAGCTCCGGGAAGGCCGTCCGGCTCCGGGAAGGCCTGCGGCTCCGGGAGCCTGCAGCTCTGCCCCATTACAAGATGGCGCGGGGCCGGCAGGCTGCCAGGGAGGGGAGCCTAGTGCGCATGCGCAGCTCTCTCCTCAGGCCTGCTGAGGCAGTAGCCCCTCCCGAAGGGAAAATATGCTAATGAGGCACTGCTTGTAGTACCAATGTAGGGAAAATATGCTAATGGCTGTGGCTTGTGGCACCAATGAATGGGCCACATGCAAATGAGGTATGGCTTGGTGCACCAATCAGCAACCACTATGACACCCCTCCCCCTTCCCTGGGAGTGTATAAAAGCAGCAGCTCTGCTGCTGTCCAGGGTCCTGGGAACTACAAGCAAGGTGCTCCAGAATAAAGCTGACTGAGAAGATCCCGGTGGTGGCATGTCTTTCTTTCTGCTCGACGGAGGAGGCAGGGAGGCGCGCCGCAAGTCTCTCCCCCTTCTTTATTAATTAAATATGAAGTCCTGCAAATCTGGTCAGCGAACACCCCGGCCTGAGGGAGCAGCCTTTGACAAGTGATTGATAGGTAATCGGGCTACCATCAGTCACGACCACCAGTCTGTCTCTGCAGAGATCTGGAGTAGGAGGAGATGCCACCAGCATGTTGCTGGTGGACTTGGCTGTAACAGAGGTCAAATTGTTTATCAATTATGAGACATTGTACCCGTCTCCATATCTTTTTATCAGGGAGAGGATAGGTCAAGATGACACAAAACCTCCATGCAATTTGACATGCTTTTGAGGAATCTATCCTGTATGGAACATCCCCTGCACTGTATTGTGACACTCTGTCAGCAAAATTAAATTTCCTTACTCCGTTATCCTTTGAGGTGGTATAGTGGGAGTCATTAGGTCTGTCCCTAAACCGGGGAAGTATCGGCAAACCAGTCTGCTAGGAAATCATTACAGACTTTTAAGAGGGGCCAACCAGAACTCGGGCAAAATGCCCTCGTCTATGGCCATCAGGGCTCGAACAACGACAGCTTTCAGTCGGGCCTGAGTGCATCTCATACAACATAACAACCAGAGGCAAAGTATGACATAACAACCAGAGGCAAAGTACACAACCCACAAACATCAGGACACCCCAAAGTAGCATCCCAGCCCATTCTTGAGAAAAGGAAAAGGCATTGGACAACCAAGAGGTGAAATCTCTCAAGGTGACAGGGTCGACTCTGGTGCCATTCAGGATGGAAAGCTGGATAAGGAGCTTCCGGAACAGTCATTCTGCCTCTGCACTCCAATTCCCTTGAAGATACTCCGACAACTCCCTGCTGTGTCTTCCAAGGGAGGGGGCACTCTTCGTCCAAATTGGTTTTTTGTCCCTAGGAAAAAACACAAACCGCTTCCCGGGACTGTGAAAGGACCGGGTCTGGACCTAGCCATGACCCAGATAACACATCTTCCCATTTAACATATTGTGAATGTATATGGATTATTGCAGTGTGTCTGTCAGCTGCCGAAAGGCCATTGTTATAATGGTTTTAATTCATAATTTGGAATCTTCAGGTAACATCGAACCCAATTAATGTCACCTAATAATCTTTGGAAATCATTTAAAGTCCTCAAATTATCCTTCTTAAACTCTACCTTTTGTGGCACTGTTTTGTTCCTACTTTGGCTCCTAAATAATCTCAAAAGCTATAGATATTATTCTTTTTTTTTTTTTTTTTTTTTTTTTTTTTTTTTTTTTTTTTT
>LR749940.1:339471-356655 GCA_902729485.2 Mus minutoides | reverse complement strand
CACCTTGCTTGTAGTTCCCAGGACCCTGGACAGCAGCAGAGCTGCTGCTTTTATACACTCCCAGGGAAGGGGGAGGGGTGTCATAGTGGTTGCTGATTGGTGCACCAAGCCATACCTCATTTGCATGTGGCCCATTCATTGGTGCCACAAGCCACAGCCATTAGCATATTTTCCCTACATTGGTACTACAAGCAGTGCCGCATTAGCATATTTTCCCTTCGGGAGGGGCTACTGCCTCAGGAGGCCTGAGGAGAGAGCTGCGCATGCGCACTAGGCTCTCCTCCCTGGCAGCCTGCCGGCCCCGCGCCATCTTGTAATGGGGCGGAGCCGCAGGCTCCCGGAGCCACAGGCCTTCCCGGAGCCGGACGGCCTTCCCGGAGCTCGGGCGGCTTCGCCGGTCAGGGCTCGGGCGGCTTCACCGCGGTCGGGGCTCGCGCGGCGGCTTTCGCCGCCTCGGTCGGCGGGGCTTGCGCAGCGGCTTTCGCCGCCTGCCTCTGTCGGCGGGGCTCGCGCGGCAGCTTTCGCAACCTGCCTCTGTCGGCGGGACTCGCGCGGCGGCTTTCACTGCCTGTCTCGGTCGGCGGGACTCGCGCGGCGGCTTTTGCCGCCTGCCGTGGTCGGGGCTCGGGGATCCCTGGAGGCAGAGCCTCTCGGAGCCCGGGGCTTCTCGCAGGCGGGGCCTCTCTGAGCCCGGGGATCCCCGGAGGCGGGGCCTCTCGGAGCCCGGGGATCCCCAGAGGCGGGGCTTCTCGGAGCCCAGGGCTTCTCGGAGGCGTTCGCTGGGGAGGCCCAGTTGCGGCTTCCTACACTCTCCATTTACTTTGATGTTGGCTACTGGTTTGCTGTAGATTGCTTTTATTATGTTTAGGTATGGGCCTTGAATTCCTGATCTTTCCAAGACTTTTATCATGAATGGGTGTTGCATTTTGTCAAATGCTTTCTCAGCATCTAATGAGATGATCATGTGGTTTTTGTCTTTGAGTTTGTTTATATAGTGTATTACATTGATTGATTTCCATATATTAAACCATCCCTGCATCCCTGGGATGAAGCCTACTTGGTCATGATGGATGATAGTTTTGATGTGTTCTTGGATTTGGTTTGCGAGGATTTTATTGATATTCATGAGAGAAATTGGTCTGAAGTTCTCTTTCTTTCTTGGATCTTTGTGTGGTTTAGGTATCAGAGTAATTGTGGCTTCATAGAATGAATTGGGTAAAGTACCTTCTTTTTCTATTTTGTGGAATAGTTTGAGGAGAGTTGGAATTAGGTCTTCTTTGAAGGTCTGATAGAACTCAGCACTAAACCCATCTGGTCCTGGGCTTTTTTGGGTTGGGAGACTATTGATGACTGCTTCTATTTCTTTAGAGGAAACAGGACTGTTTAGATCGTTAATTTGATCCTGATTTAACTTTGGTACCTGGTATCTGTCTAGGAAATTGTCCATTTCATACAGGTTTTCCAGTTTTGTTGAGTATACCCTTTTGTAGTAGGATCTTATGATGTTTTGGATTTCCTCAGGATCTGTTGTTATGTCTCCTTTTTCATTTCTGATTTTGTTAATTAGATTGCTGTCCCTGTGTCCTCTAGTGATTCTGGCTAAGGATTTATCTATCTTTTGATTTTTTTTTTTAAAGAACCAGCTCCTGGTTTGGTTGATTCTTTCAATAGTTCCTTTTGTTTCCACTTGGTTGATTTCTGTCCTGAGTTTGAATATTTCCTCCTGTCTACTCCTCTTGGGTGAATTTCCTTCCTTTAGTTCTAGAGCTTCTGGGTGTGCTGTCCGGCTGTTAGTGTATGCTCTCTCTAGTTTCTTTTTGGAGGCACTGAGGGCTATCAGTTTTTGTCTTAGGAATTCCTTCATTGTGTCCCATAAATTTGGGTATGTTGTGGCTTCATTTTCATTAAACGCTAAAAAGTCTTTAATTTCTTTCTTTATTTCTTCCTTGACCATGGTATCATTGAGTAAAGTGTTGTTCAGTTTCCACGTGAATGCTGGCTTTCTATTATTAATGCTGTTATTGAACATTAGCCTTAATGTGTGGTGATCTGATAGGATGCATTGGATAACTTTCATACTTTTTTATCTGTTGAGACTTATTTTGTGACGAATTATATGATCAATTTTGGAGGAGGTACCATGTGGTGCTGAGAAGAAGGTATATCCTTTTGTTTTAGGATAAAATGTTCAGTAGATATCTATTAAATCCATTTGTTTCATAATTTCTGTTAGTGTTTATGTGTCTCTGTTTAGTTTCTGTTTCCAGGATCTGTCCAATGGTGAGAGTGGGGTGTTGAAGTCTCCTACTATTTTGTGTGCGGTGCAATGTGCGCTTTGAGCTTTACTAAATTTTATTTAATGAATGTGGCCACTCTTGCATTTTAGCATAGATATTCAGAACTGAGAGTTCATCTTGGTAGATTTTGCCTTTGATGAGTATGAAGTACCCATCCTATTCTTTTTTTTTTGATAAGTTTGGGTTGAAAGTCAATTTTATTTGATTTCCTGGATGTTTTGAGTTAGAATCTTTTTACATTTTGCATTTTCTTTGATTGTTGTGCCCATATTCTCTATGGAATCTTCTGCACCTGAGATTCTCTCTTCCATCTCTTGTATTCTGTTGCTGATGCTCGCATCTACGGTTTCTGATTTCTTTCCTTGGGTTTCTAGCTCCAGAATTGTCTCACTTTGGGTTTTCTTTATTGTTTCTATGTCCCTTTTTAGGTCTTGGACAGTTTTCTTCAATTCCATCATTTGTTTGGTTGTATTTTCTTGTAATTCCTTAAGGGATTTTTGTGTTTCTTCTTTAAGGACTTCTTCCTGTTTAGCAGTGTTTTCCTGTGATTCTTTAATGACTTCTACCTCTTTAGTGCTGTTCTCCTGCATTTCTTTAAGTGAGTTATTAAAGTTTTTCTTAAGGTCCTCTACCAGCATCATGAAATATGATTTTAAAACCAAATCTTGCTTTTCGGGTGTGATGGGGTATCCAGCACTGGCTGAGGTGGGAATGCTGGGTTCTGATGATGGTGAGCAAACTTGGTTTCTGTTGGTAAGATTCTTATGCTTGCCATTCGCCATTTGGTAATCCCTGGAGTTAGTTGTTATAGTTGTATCTGGCTGGAGCCTCTTTCTTCTGTGATTCTGTTAGCCTCTGTCAGCTCTCCTGGGAGTCCTGCTCTCTTCTGAGTCTCAGTGGTCAGAGTATTCACTTCAGGCAAGCTCTCCTCTTGCAGGGAAAGTGCACAGAGGGCTGGTGTTCAGACCTGCCTCCTGGTTGAAGATGAAGGTACCAGAAGATGGGTTGCCTCCACAGTCTGCGTGCTCCCCTGCACAGAGTGCTCTGGGGGTCACACAGCCCTCCAGGGGCGCCACCTCTCCTCTGGTGGGGAAGGTGCCTGGATGTCTACAGCCTGAAACAGGGGTCTGTCTCAGAGGCTGTGTTGCTTCTGCACTCTGCTTGCTCACCCTCCACAGACTGCAAGCTTATCTGCACAGACTGGTCTCAGAGGGACCTGGGAGACAAGATGGCTCCTTTACCTGCTCTGGGGGTCACAGCTGACCCGGGCGGCCACCTCTCCTCTGGCGGGGAAGGTGCTCGGATTTCAGCTGCCAGAAAAGGGGGGGGTCTGTCCCAGAAGCCGTGTGTAGTCTGCTGCTCCAAAGGGATTGTTAAGAGTCAAAGGACTCATACTTTCAACTGAACGTTCCTCCCTGGTGAAGCTGCAGCCTGTCAGCATGACTTAAGTGTTTGTGAACTGCAAGATCCAGTCTGGGAAGGTAGTCGTGTTCATCAACCTCACTTGCCCCTACCGCAGAAAGACCCATGAAATCCTCAGTCAACTGCCTTTCAAACAATGTTTGTAGACATCACAGTCACTAACAACACCAATGCGACCAAAAATTATTTACAACAGCTTACTAGAGTCTACATAGGTAAAGACTGCATAGGCAGATGCAGCGATCTAGGCTCCATGCAACAGAATTGGGACCTGAGGACTCTGCTGAAGCAGATTGGAGCTCTGCAGTTATGAAAGGGTTGGCAGGCAGAGCCCATGCTGACCCAGCCCTCTAGCCATGTGGATGGTCAGTGCCCCTGAGAGTTGATGTGCATCACAGAGGATGTCAGTATTTCCGGTGACTGGGATTTTCAATAAAGTGGCCTTTATTATTCTTTTCCTCAATGCTAAAACAAGACTGTTTCACACCATAGACATAATATTCTAGTTGCGATAAGAAAGATATTCGAATGTTATTTCCTTTAGTCAGCAACATTGTATGGCATTACTTTTATGTATTTTCAAGTGCACATTTCACATAAAACTGTACATTGTATTAGAGTTGGAAGAAAAGTACTTTAACATAGATGCTACAGAAGCCACAGTACAGCATGAATGACTGAATGTTCCATTCTGTGCTGTTAACAAAAAGAATGTTTCTTTTATTGTTCAAGGTATTGGTATATTAAACACATTAGACTAATATATAACTGTTTTTAAGAAGACTGTTTTGCACAATAGACAACATATTCTAGTTGTGATAAGAAAGATCTTACTCACATGTTATTTCCTTTAGTTGGCAACACTGTATTTCATTTCTTGAATGTATTTTCAAATGCACATTTCAGAGAAAACTGTACATTGCATTAGATTTGGAAGAAAAGTACTTTAACTTAGACGCTACACAAAACACAGTACAATGTGAATGCCTGAATGTTCCTCTCTGTGCTAGTAACAAAAAGAATGTTTCTTTTAGTGTTCACATGTATTATTATATTAAACATATTAGGCTAGTATATAACTGTGTTTTTAAGAAGGAAACAAGAGTATTTCGCACAATAGACATCATGTTCTTGTTGCCATAAGAAAGATCTTATTTGAATGTTATTTCCTTTCGTCAGCAACACTGCATGCCATTACATTTATGTATTTTCAAGTACACATTTCACATAAAATTGTACATTGCATTAGAGTTGAGAGAAAAGTACTTTTAACATAGATGCTACATAGCACATTGTGAATTCCTGAATGTTCCTCTCTGTGCTAGTAACAAAATGTGTGTATGTGCGCGCGTGTGTGTGTGTGTGTGTGTGTGTGTGTGTGTGTGTGTGTTAGTATTCATGTGTATTGTTATATTAAACATAGTAGACTACTTTAAAACTGTGTTTTTAAGAAGAAAAGTAGGCTGTTGCACACAATAGAAGCTATGTTCCAAATGTAATAAGGAAGATCTAATTCCTATGTTATTTCCTTTAGTCTGCCTATGGTATATTGTTTCTTTCATGTATTTTCAAATGCACATTTCACAGAAAACTGTTCAATGCATTAGAGCTTGAAGAAAAGTACTTTAACATAGACTCTCCACAAAATACAGTACATCGTGAATGCCTGAATGATTCTCTCTGTGCTAGTAAGAAAAAGTGTTTCTTTAGTGTTCAGGTGTGTTGCTATATTAAACATATTAGACTACTTTATAACTGTGTTTTTAAAGAAGTAAACAAGATTGTTGCACACAATAGCCATCATGTTCTAAATGCAATAAACAAAATCTTATTTGAATGTTATTTCCTTCAGTCTGCAACACTGGATGTCATTACTCTTACATATTGTCTCATGCACATTTCAGAGAAAACTGTACAATGCATTATAGCTGTAAGAAAAATATTTATCATAGACGCTAAACAAAACACAGTACATCATGAATGTCTGAATGTTCCTCTCTGTGCTAGTAAGAAAAAGAGTGTTTCTTTTATTGTTCACGTGTAGTGTTAAATTAAACATATTAGGCTAATATATAACTGTGTTTTTAAGAAGAAAACAAGACTGTCTCACACAATAGACTTCATGTTCTAAATGTGATAAGTAAGATCTTACTCAGATGTTATTTTCTTTAGTCTGCAACACTCTATGTCATTACTTTACTGTATTTTCACATGCACATTTCGTATAAGACTTTGCAATGTATGATAGCTGGAAGAAAACTACTTTAATGTAGACCCTATACAAAACACAGTACAATGTGAATGCATGCATGCATGTTTTTCTCTGTGCGAAAGCAAGGAGAGTATTTCCTTTAGTATTTACATGCAGTGTAAACACATTGGCCAGGAATGGTGTGATTTTAAGACGAAAACAAGAAAGTTTCACTCAATATACCTCATGTTTTAAAAACATTAAGTTCTTATTGGTATTTGATTTACTTTGGGACAGGGTACTGTATGACATTACTTTCATGTATATTTGCAAACATATTTAACACAATAGTGTACAATGTATTGTAACTGAAAGAATAGTACTTTAACACAAATGCTACACAAAACACAGTACATCCTGAGTATGTGAATGTTCCTCTCTGTGCTAGTAACAAAGAGTGTTTCTTTTAGTATTTACATGTATTGTTATATTAAACATATTAGCCTACTTTTTAAATTTAATTTTATTTGTAATTCATTATTTACACTCCATATTCTGTTTCCCCATCCCCATCCATCTTCCAACTGCTCCACATCCCACACCTCCTCTCCACCTCACCCCATCTCCACGTGGATACCCCCACCCCAACTCCGCCTGACCTCTAAATGCTCTGGAGCCTCCAGTCTCTTGATGGTTAGTGGCATCATCTCAGAATGAACACAGACCTGGTAGTCCTCTACTCTATGTGTGTTAGAGGCCTCATATCAGCTGGTGTATGCTGTCAGTATGGTTGTTGACTATTTGAAAGAGCTCAGGGGGTCCAGATTAATTAAGACTGCTGGTCCTCCTATAGAATCACCCTTCTCCTCAGCTTCTTTTAGCCTTCCCCAGTTAAACAACAGGGGTCAGCTGCTTCTGTCAATTGGTTGGTTTCAAATAACTGCATCTGACTCTTTCAGCTGCTTGTTGGATCTTTCAGAGGGCAGTCATGATAGATCTCTCTTTGTGGGCATTCCATAGCCTCAGTAATAGTGTCAGGCCTTGGGACCTCCCCTTGAGCTGGATCCCACTTTGGGCCTGTCACTGGACCTTCTTTTCCTAGGCTCCTCTTCATTTCCATCCATAATTCTTTCAGACAGAAACAATTATGGGTCAGAAGTGTGACTGTGGGATGGCAACCTCATCTCTCACCTGATGTCCTGTCTTCCTGCTGGAGGTGGGCTTTATTAGTTTCCTCTCCCTACTGTCAGAAATTTTAATCAAAGGCCCCTCCCTGTGAGTCCTGGGAGTCTCTCATCTCCCAGATCTCTGGAGCATTCTGGGGGGTCCCCTCAACCTCCTATTTCCTGATCTTGCCTGTTTACATTCTTTCTGTTGGCCCTCAAGGCTTTAGTCCTTTCTTGTCACCCAATATCAGATCAGGTTCCCCTCTACCCTCCCCCCACCACTGCTACCCCCACCCGGACCACTTTCTCTTCCAAGTCCTTCCCTCCCTCTCCACTTGTGATTGCTTTCTTCTCTCTCTCTCAAGTGGGACTGAGGCATCCTCACTTCGACACTTCAGCTTGTTGAGCTGTTTGAATTCTGTTGACTGTACCTTGTGTATTCGGTATGGGTTTTTTTTGTTTGTTTGTTTGTTTTGTTTGTTTTGTTTGTTTTGGCTAATATCCACTTATTAGTGAGCACATACCATGCATGTCCCTTTGTGTCTGAGTTATATCACTCAGGATATTTTCTAGTTCCATCCATTTGCCTGCAAAACTCAGGATGTCCTCATTCTTAACAGCTGAATAATATTCCATTGTGTAAATGAACCAGATTTTCTGTATCCTTTCTTCTCTCATGGGACATCTAGGTTGTTTCCAGCTTCTGGCTATCACAAATAAGGCTGCTATGAACATAGTAGAACACATGCCCCTGTGGCATGGTGGGGCATCTTTTGTGTATATTCCCACATCTTTGCCAACATTTACTGTCACCTGAAGTTTTGATCTTAGCCATTTGGACTGGTGTAATGTGGAATCTCAGGGTCATTTTGATTTGCTGATCACTAAAGACTTTGAATGATTTCTATAGTAATGCTTTTTCCTTTTGTTCACCCATGTCAGGTTTTTCTTTTTCTTTCTTTCAAAGTGGTTTTGGACTTAACAGAAAAGCAGGAAAAAGTATAAAACTAGACAAATGCCTATACATGTTTCAGTCAGTTTCTCCAGAGGTAAATTGATTACTATCCTAACAGCGTGGGCAACACCGGGAAGTACAGACTGGTATGACACTTTTACTCAACCTCTTCACACCCCACTCATTGTTCCACTCACCTACTGTTTAGTCCTGAGTCTGCATCTAAGCCCTGCCTTCCATCCTGTCGCTTCCTCCTGTTTTTGTCCCATCTGTGGATACTTTTCATTTCTGCACTATTCTAGCCTTAACATTCGAAGAGGATTGAGAAAGTAATAAATAACTTCTACCACAAATTAGACAGAAGTGGAGAGGATAACAAGAAAAATATTTTTTTCAATAATTTGAAAGTCTGGGGACATGAGCAAATACTATGAAAACCAAATCCAAGTAATAATTCAAAGAGAAAAATCTTATAAGGCATTTTGTTTCATATCTATAATTCTAGCAATAGGAAGGCTTAGGCATAGCATTATTTTGAGATTTATGCCAACATGAGCCTCATAGTAAGAGTTTGTCTTAAATTTTTTAACAGAATAGATAGAGAAAGAAATAATGAAATAAACACATATATAGAAGGAGACAGAATGGATTGAAGAAGGGAACTAAGAAAGATGGAAGAAAAGAAGGTACAAAAGAAAAATGAAAGTATGGAAGGAGAGAGGGCGGATGGGATGGAGGATGGGAGGGAGGAAGGAAGGGAGGGAGGGAGGAAGGAAGGGAGGGAAGAATGGAAGGAAGGAAGGAAGGAAGGAAGGAAGGAAGGAAGGAAGGAAGGAAGGAAGGAAGGACAAGATAACCTCTTTTAAACTCAGGAAACCCTCCCAAAAACTTAAAATCTAATCTCCCGATGTAGAATAAATGATCAACTGGTCCAGTTCCTCTTACAATGAACTTCCACAATCATTTAAGACATATATTATTTCTTAAAATCAGGAGTAGGCATTTGTGGTGCATGCCTTTACCTGAAGCCCCAAGGACAGCCTGGTATATGGAGTGAGTTAAAGGTCAGCTACGACTTCACACAGAAACCCTATCTCAAAATCACAATGAGAGAGGGGGGGTAGACAGAGACAGAGAGACAGTGAGAGACATAGAGAGACAGAGAGACAGAGAGACAGAGACAGAGAGACACACAAAAACACAATAAAGGGACACACAGAGAGGCAAAAGAGTGACATAATCTCAATCTTCTCTAGGCTATTCCTATGAAAAAAACACAGGGGGTGTTCATCTACCTTGCCTTACTAATAAGATGATCATACATTATTTGAACATTAACTGAGTCATGGACAGAGTTGGGAAACATACAGCACGCCTCTGGTCTGCACATAGAAGCATCAGTCATAACAATATTTTTGAGAAAACATTTGATAAAGATGACACAAATTTATGGGTTTCTAAAAAAGAAATCTAGCTTAGTTCCTTAACTTTATAAGAGGCCTCCACCAGAAACACACACCACATTCTGTTCCTTAGTCAGGAATCAGAAGCATTTTCTTTAGAGAGGGAATTTTGCCAGAAGATTGCCATCATTGGTTCCATTTAACAATTTAGGTCCAAGGAAAAGAAAGCAACACGAGGTGATGGAAAGAATTTAAATCATCATTATACAATGATATCATTCTTTGCATACTACCTTAAGAGAAAGTACAGGTAAACTATTTGAGACTTGAAACACTTACTAATTTTAGAAATGAAGTGGATCTGAATTAATTATATTCAAACATGTAGGATGGCTATTGGGATCTAAAGTTAAGCTTGGCCACATTGGGTGGGGTGTGTACAAGACCAGCCTTGATTACTTAAGACTATCTAAAATCAGCAGCCTTGTCATCTACACTCTCTGGCTGGGGAATCTATCCTAGGGAACCACTTGTTTATATGGCTTGTGCAAAAGGCAAGAATTCACTATGATGAAATCATCTAACTGACATTTTGGGGGTCACTTAAGTATATGATCATATCACCTGCAAATAGTGATACTGTGACTTCTTCTTTTCCAATTTGTATCCCCTTGATCTCCTTTTGTTGTCTAACTGTTCTGTCTAGGACTTCAAGTACTATATTGAATAAGTAGGGAGAGAGTGGACAGCCTGCCTAGTCCCTGATTTTAGTGGGATTGCTTGAAGTTTCTCTCCATTTAGTTTGATATTGGCTACTGGTTTGCTGTATATCACTTTTACTGTGTTTAGGTATGGGCCTTGAATTCCTGATCTTTCCAAGACTTTTATCATGAATGGGTGTTGGATTTTGTCAAATCTTTCTCAGAATCTAATAACATGATCATGTGGGTTTTTTTTTCATTGACCTTGTTATATAGTGGACTACAATGAGGGATTTCTGTATACTGATCTATCCCCACATCCCTGAGATGAAGCTTACTTGATCATTATGAATGATTCTTTTGACATGTTCTTGGATTCAGTTTGCAAGAATTTTATTGAGTATTTTTGCATCAATAGTCACAGGGAAATTGGTTTGAAGTTTTCTTTATTTGCTGGGTCTTCCTATGATTTAGGTATTCAAGAAATTGTGCCTACATAGAACAAACTGGGTAGTGTTCCTTCTGTCTCTAATTTGTGGAATAGTATTGGTAAATAGGTCTTCTTTGAAGGTCTATAGAACTCTGCACTAAACCCATTTGATCCTGGACATATTTTGGTTGGGAGACTATTAATGACTGCTTCTATTTCTTTAGGGATTATGGGAATGTTTAGATCATTTTTCTGTCCCTGGTTTAACTTTAGTACCTGGTATCTGTATAGAAAATAGTCATCCAGATTTTCCAGTTTTGTTACATACAGGTTTTTGTAGTAGAATCTAATGATTTTTTTTTTTTTTTGGATTTCCTCAGTTTCAGTTCTTATGTCTCCCTTTTCATTTCTGATTTTGTTAATTTGGATACTGTCTCTGTGCCCTCTGATTAGTCAGTCTAGGGGTTTATCTATCTAGTTAATTTCCTCCAAGAACCAGCTTCTCATTTGTTTGATTCATTGTCTAGTTCCTTTTGTTTCTACTTGGTTGATTTCAGCCCCGAGTTTGATTATTTCATGTCATCTCCTCCTCTTGGGTATATTTGACTCTTTTTGTTGTAGAGCTTTCAGATGTGCTGTCTAGCTGCTCATGTATGCTCTCTGGTATATGTAGATTCATTTTGGAGGCGCTCAGAGCTATGAGCTTTTCTATTAGCACCGCTTTCACTGTGTACAATGAGTTAAAGTATGTTGTGGCTTCATTTTCATTAAACTCTAAAAAGTCTATAATTTCTTTCCTTATTTCTTCCTTGACCAAGTTATCATTGAGTAGAACATTGTTCAGCTTCCATGTGTTTGTGGCCATTCTATTGTTTATATTGTTATTGAAGACCAGCCTTAGTTCATGGTGATCTGATAGGATGCATGGAATTATTTCAATCTTCCTGTATGTGTTGAGGCCTGTTTCATGACTGATTACATGGTAAATTTTGGAGAAGGTACCATGAGGTGCTAAGAAGAAGTTACATTCTTTTGTTTTAGCATAAAATGTTCTATAGATATGAGTTAAATCCATTTGTTTCATAACTTCTGTTAGTTTCACTGTGTCTCTGTTTACTTTCTATTTCCAGGATCTGTCCATTGATAAGAGTGGGTTGTTGAAGTCTCCCACTATTACTGTGTGCAGTGCAGTGCAGTATATGTTTTGAGCTTTACTAAAGTTTCTTTAATGAATGTGGATGCTCCTGTATTTGGAGCATAGATTTTCAGAATTGAGAATTAATCTTGGTAAATTTTACATTTGATGAGTATGAATTGTCCCTCCTTATCTTTTTTGATAATTTTAGGTTGAAAGTCCAGTTTATTCCATGTTAGAATGGCTACTCCAGGTTGTTTCTTGGGACCATTTACTTGGAGAATTGTTTTCCAGCCTTTTACTCTGAGGCAGTATCTGTCTTTGTCACTGAAGTAGGTTTTCTGTATGCAGCAAAATGTTGGGTCCTGTTTGTGTATCCAGTCTGCTACTCTATGTGTTTTTAATTTAGAATTGCATTCATTCATATTAAGATATATTAAGGAAAACTGATTGCTACTTCCTGTTACTTTTGTTGTTAGAGTTGGAATTTATGTTTATGTGGCCATCTTCTTTTTGATGTGTTAAAAGAAGATTATTTTCCTTCTTTTTCCAGGGGGTAGTTTCCCTCCTTGTGTTGGAGTTTTCTATTTATTGTCCTTTGAAGGGCCGGATTTGTGGAAAGATATTGTGTAAATTTGTTTTTTTTTTTTTTTTTCTAACTATGGTATTTGAAAGATTTGCTGGGTATAGTAGCTTGGGCATTTGAATTCTCTTAGAGTCTGTATGATGTCTTCCAAGGATCTTCAGGCTTTTAAATTGTCTGGCAAGAAGTTTGATGTAATTCTAATAGGTCTGCCTTTATATGTTTCTTGACCATTTTCCCTTGCTGCTTTTACTATCGTTTTGTCTATTTGCTGTTTTAATTTTTAAATGATGGAAAGAATGACTTTTCTGGGCCAATGTATTTGGTGTTCTGTAGGCTTCTTGTATGTTCATGGGCATCTCTTTCTTTAGGTTAGGGAAGTTTTCTTCTATAATTTTGTTGAAGATACTTACTGGCCATTTAAGTTGGGAACCTTCACTCTCTTTTATACCTATTATCCTTAGGTTTGGTCTTCTCATTATGCCCTAGACATTTTGTGTTAGGAGCATTTCGTGTTTTCTTTGACTGTTTTGTCAATGTTTTCTATGGTATCTTCTGCACCTGAGGTTGTCTCTTGTATTTATTGTATTCTGTTGGTGATGGTTGCATCTATGACTCCTGAACTCTTTTCAAGGTTTTATATCTCCAGAATTGTCTCCCTTTGTGATTTCTTTATTGTTTCTATTTCCAATTTTAGATCCCAGATGGTTTTGTTCAATTCCTTCACATGTTTGCTTGTGTTTTCCTGTAATTCTTTAAGGGATTTTTGTGTTTCCTCTTTTATGGCTTCTACTTGTTTACTTCTGTTCTCCTGTGTTTCTCTAAGGGAGTTATTTATGTCCTTAAAATCCTCTATCTTCATGATGAGATGTGATTTTAAATCCATATCTTGCTTTTTTGTTTTTTGGTGTGTTGGGGGTATTCAGGACTTGCTGTGGTTGGAGAACTGGTTTCTAATGTCAATTAGCCTTGGTTTCTGGTGGTAAGGTTTTTGTGTTTCACTTTAGCCATTTGTTTATGTGTTAGTTGGTCTTTCTGACTCTGGCTGGAAGTTGGCCCTCCTTTGGGCCTCCATGACTGTGTCGGTGCTCCTGGGAAGCCAGGTCTCTTGGCAGTCCCTGTGAACAAAGGGATGTGGAGCAGTCTAAGCTTCCTGGTGCAGAATCCGATCAGAAGAATACTGTCCCAGTTGCTCTACTGTTCCTGTGTCCTGTGTAGTACTGACCAGTTATGGTTTAGACAGTTATTAGAGAGAAAGTTCATATCTTATCTCTTGGCCTGGGTATGAATGCACTCCTGGGAGACCAGTTCTCTCATGGCAGTACAGTGGGCTGTGGAACAGCCTTAGCTCCCAAGATAGAAGTTCAAATTAAAATCAAAATTGTGTGCATATATATATATATATATATATATATATATATATATGTGTGTGTGTGTGTGTGTGTGTGTGTGTGTGTGTGTGTAAACATAATAAAAGGAATATACTGAAACCAACAGCCAATGTCAAACAAATGGAGGGATGCTTAAAGTAATCCCACAAAAATCAGGGACAAAACAAGTATGCCCTCTCTCCACATATCTATTCAATATAGTACACAAAATTCTAGCCAGACCAATTATACAACAAAAGGAAATCAAGTGGACACAAATTGGCAACTAAGAAATCAATGTATCCCGATTTGCAGATGATATGATAGTATACACTAGCAACCCCCAAACTTCTACCAGAGAGCTTCTACAGTTGATAAAAAACTCCAGAAAAGTGGCTGGATACAAAATTACATCAAACAAATCATCAGCCTCGCTTTATAAAAGTGATAAAAGGGCTGAGAAATAAATTACAAAAATAACTCTCTGTCTGGTCCTTGCTGCTCGTGTGGACTCCTAGTTGGTCTGATCCTGTGAAGACACCATATCCTGATGCATCCTAGAAGGCCTGCTGCACTCAGAGGAGTTGGTAAGAACACACCCTTCCCCCGACCCCCTCTCTGAGTCCTGGAGCTGCTGCTGGGAGCCTGGTGGACTCGGGACCCATCGCCCACCAAAACCCCTGCCCTCCCAAATACCACTTTACCTCCTTCCCTTCCACCCCTTCTGCCTGGTCTTCTCTGCTGGGCAGACTCCTAGTTGGTCTGCTCCCATGAAGACACCATATCCAGATCCATCCTAGAGGACCTGCTATACTCAAAGCAGTTGGACCTGCTGCACTCAGAGCAGTTGAGAAGTTGAGGACCCTCTGTACTCAGAGCAGTTGAGGGTCAGGTACACTCAGGACAGTTGGACAACAGCTTGATTGTTCCACTGAAGACCCCACAGTCTGAAGACCTCCCAGGAGACCTACTGCAGCCAGGGCAACAGATCAATAGTTTCTCTGTCCCTGTGAAGAGCCCCCATTTGGAAGGCCCCAAAAGTGAGCTGATACATCTAGGGCTGCAAGTCTACCAGGAGACCTGAAGCAACCCAGGGACAAAAGAGGGAGACCAGGGATATCCAGAAGGCAATAGGTAAGCACAAGACCATAAGCAACAGAAATCAAAACACATGGGCATCACCAGAATCCAGTTCTTTCACCACAGCAAGCCCTGAATACACCAACACACCTGAAAATCAGGAATCTGTCCTAATATCCTATCTCATGAAGATAATAGATTCCTTTAAGGAGGATGTCAATAACACACTAAAAGAAATACAGGAAAACACGGGCAAACAGGTGAAGGAATCTAATAAAGCAATTCAACAGCTAAAAGTGGAAGTAGACATTGGTATAGCCTCCCTCGTGAAAGTAGAAACATATTAGGCTAATTTATAACTGTTTTTAAGAAGAAAACAACAATGTTGGGCACAATAGATGTCATGTTCTAAATGCAATAAGAAAGATCTTATTTGAATATTATTTCCTTTAGTCTGAAACACTGTATGTCATTACTTTTATGTATTTTCAAATGCACATTTCACTGAAAACTGTACAGTGCATTAGATCTAGAAGAAAAGTACTTTAATATAGACTCTACACAAAACACAGAACAACATGAGTGCATGAGTATTCCTCTCTGTGCTAATAACAAGAAGAGTGTTTCTTTTAGTGTTCACATGTAAGGTAAACACATTGGGCAGGAAAGGTGTGATTTTTTTCCAATATTTATTAGATAACTTCTTCATTAACATTTCAAGTGTTATCAAGAAAGTTCCCTATACCTCCCCCCTCCCGGCCCTGCTCCCCTACCCTCCCGCTCCCACATCTTGGCCCTGGTGTTCCCCTGTACTGGGGCATATAAAGTCTGCATGACCAAGGGGCCTCTCTTTCCAATGATGGCCAACTAGGCCATCCTCTTCTATATATGCAGCTAGAGACTTGAGTTCAGGGGGTACTAGTTAGTTCATGTTATTATTCCACCTATAGGGTTGAAGACCCCTTCAGCTCCTTGGGTACTTTCTCTAGCTCCTTCTTTGGGAACCCTGTATTCCATCTAATATCTGACTGTGAGCTTCCACCTCCATGTTTGCCAGGCATTGGTATAGTCTCCCACAAGACAGCTATATCCGGGCCCTTTCAGCACTATCTTGCTGGCGTATGCTATAGTGTCTATGATTGGTGGCTGATTGTGGGATGGATCCCTGGCAGCCACAGACATTGGGTCCATCCTTTGGATTCAGCATCACACATGATCTCTGTAACTCCTTCAATGTGTGCTTTGTGCTTAATTCTAGGAAGGGGTGACGTGTCCACGTTTTGCTCTTCCTTCTTCTTGAGTTTCATGTGTTTAGTAAAATGTACCTTGGGTGGTCTAGGTTTCTGGGCTAATATCCACATATCAGTGAGTACATGTTATGTGACAAGAAAACACTAACCCAATGAAGTGAGTCCTACTACCGGAGGTCTAGGTAGGTAAACGGATCCTTAAAGTATATAAATAACAAAAATTATCGACTCATCATGAGGTAACACATTTATATGGTTTAAAAAACATAGGTAACCTCTGTTGAGAGACATCTGGGTTCTTTCCAGTTTCTGGTTATTATGAATAAAGCTGCTATGAACATAGTGGAACATGTGTCCTTATTACCAGATGGAATATCTTCTGGATATATGCCCAGTAGGGGTATTGCAGGATCTTCCGGGTAGTACTATGTCCAATTTTCTGAGGAACCACCAGACTGATTTCCAGAGTGGTTGAACCAGCTTGCATTCCCACCAACAATGGAGGAGTGTTCCCCTTTCTCCACATCCACGCCAGCATCTGTTGTCACCTGAATTTTTGAACTTAGCCATTCTTACTGGTGTGAGGTGGAATCTCAGGGTTGTTTTGATCTGCATTTCCCTGATGATTAAGGATGTTGAACATTTTTTCAAGTGCTTCTCAGCCATTCGGTATTCCTCAGTTGAGAATTCTTTGTTTAACTCTGTGCCCCACCTTTTAATGGGGATATTTGATTTTCTGGTGTCTACCTTCTTGAGTTCTTTATATATATTGGATATCAGTCCCCTATCTGATTTTGTATTAGTAAAGATCCTTTCCCAATCGGTGGGTGGCCCTTTTGTCTTGTTGACAGTATCTTTTGCCTTACAGAAGCTTTGCAACTTTATGCGGTCCCATTTGTCAATTCTTGATCTTACAGCACAAGCCTTTGCTCTTTTGTTCAGGAATTTTTCCCATGTGCCCATATCTTCGAGGCTTTTCCCCACTTTCTCCTCTATAAGTTACAGTGTCTCTGGTTTTATGTGGAGGTCCTTCAACCACTTAGACTTGACCTTCGTACAAGGAGATAAGAATGGATCAATTCCCAGTCTTCTACATGATAGCTGCCAGTTGTGCCAGCACCATTTGTTGAAAAGGCTGTCTTTTTTCCACTGGATAGTTTTAGCTCCCTTGTCAAAGATCAGGTGACCATAGGTGTGTGGA
>LR749940.1:248440-338793 GCA_902729485.2 Mus minutoides | reverse complement strand
TTCTTCTTTAAATGCTTCTAGTTGTTTATCTGTGTTTGTATTTATCTGTTCCTGTATTTCCTTCTTATAGTCCTCCATCATCATCATGATGAGTGACTTTATATCCATGTCCTGCTTTTCTGGTGTGCTGTTGTATCTAGGACTTGAAGTGGTGGGTGAGTTTGGATCTGGTGATGCCAAGTACCCTTGGATTCTGTTGATTCTGTTCTTATGTTTACCTCCTGCCATCCCTGCCCAAGGAGACCTGGTGTTGGTGCAGAGCAGAAGGGAGTGTCTGTCCTGTCCTAGGCCTTTATCAATCTCCTGCTGGTGTCTCAGGTCGCTCGCAATTGGGCCTGAACAGATGCTGAGTTCAGCTGCTCACCTGTGGTCCCAAGAAAGCCTGGGGAGTCCCGAAGGGGCCTCAGGGAGAGTGGGCAGAGCCTGTGCCCAAGCAGTGAGCTGGTGCGGGGTGCACCGAGCTGGACCTGAAGAAACAGTTTGTCCTGCTCTGGGCCTTTATCAGTCTCCTGGCTGGTGTCTCCTGAGCCTGGTGCTGGAGCAGTGTGGGCCCAAAGGGAAGGGGTCCGCTGCCGCCCTGCCTATCTCCTGGCTGCAGGCTCAGGTCCCACAAGATTGGACTGGAACAGATGTGTGTTCCTCTCACCAGTGTTCCCGAGATCTCAATGGTCCTGAGATCGCTAGGAGAGTCCCGCTGGAAACCTGGGTGGGTCCGCAGCCCCCGGGCCTTGCGCCCTGCGCTGGGGCGGTGTGGACCGGAAGGCGAAAGGTGTGATTTTAAGACAAAAACAAGAAAATTTCTCACAAAACACCTCAAGTTTGAAATGCATAAGTTCTTGTTCATACTTGGTTTACTTTGGGACAGGGCACTGTATGATATAACTTTCATGTATGTCCACATACGCATTTCACACAATATTGTGCAATACATTATAGCTGAAAGAAAAGTACCTTTGCACAGATGCTACACAAAATGCAGGCCATCATGAATGTGTGAATGTTACTCTCTGTGTTAGTAACAAAAACAGTGTTTCTTTTAGTGTTCACATGTATTAACCTAAATGGTTAAATGGAACAACAACAAAAAAAGCAATCTGTCAAAGTTCCCTCTTTATGAAAATTGTTCTATGTACCACATTTTCGGCATTCATTCCATCTGGGTTTTTCCAGCTTCTGGCTATTATAAATAAGGCTGTTGTGAACATATTAGAGCATATGTCCTTAGTATATGTTGGAATATCTTCTGGGTATAATCCCAGGAGTGGTAAAGCTGGGTCCTCAGGTAGTACTATGTCCAAATTTCTGAGGAACCACCAAACTGATTTCCAGAGTGGTTGTACCAGCTTGCAATCCCACCAGAAAAGGAGGAGAGTTCCTCTCTCTCCACATCCTCACCAGCATCTGCTGTCACCTGAGTTTTGAACTTAGCCATTCTGACTACTGTGAGGCAGAATCTCAGGGCTGTTTTGATTTGCATTTCCCTGATGACTAAGGATGTTGAAATTTTCTTTAGGTGCTTCTCAACCATTTGATATTGTTAAGTTGGAAATTCTTTTTTTAATTCTCTATCCCATTTTTAATAGTGTTATTTGTCCTATTGCCAGTGTCCTTTTCCCTACAAAAGCTATGCAATTTTTTTTTTGAGGTCTCATTTGTCGATGTTTGATCTTACAACATAAGCCATTGGTGTTTTGTTCAGGAATTTTTCTTTTGTGGCCGTCAGTTTGAGGCTCTTCCCCACTTTCTCTTTTATAGTTTCAGTGTATCTGGTTTTATGTGGAAATCCTTGATCCACTTGGACTTGAGTTTTGTACAGGAGATAAGAATGGTTCGATTTGCATTTTTCTACATGCTGACCGCAAGTTGAACCAGCACCAACCATTTGTTAAAAATGTCTTTTTTTCCACTGGATAGTTTTAGCTCCTTTGTAAAAGATCAAGTGACCATGTGTGTGTGTGTTCGTTTGTGGGTCTTCAGTTCTATTACATTGATATTCCTGCCTGTCTCTGTCGCAATCCCATGCAGTTTTTGTCACTATTGTTCTGTAATACAGCTTGAGGTCAAGGATGGTGATTCAACAGAGGAATGGACACAGAAAATGTGGTACATTTAGACAATGGAGTACTACTCAGCTGTTAAAAATGATGAATTCATGAAATTCTTAGTCAAACCTTCATAGGAGCAGGTGGAGAGAGGATGTGATAGGGTGTTTCTGGGAGGGAGGGAAACTGGGAAAGGGGATAACATTTGAAATGCAAATAAATAAAATATTCAATAAAAATAAACCTAAGAGCCTGAGAAAGCAAAAATTCAAGGTGGTCAAAAGAGAATGGATGTTAATGGTGGAACATGTGTGCTTATTACCAGATGGAACATCTTCTGGATATATGCCCAGGAGAGGTATTGCAGGATCTTCCAGTAGTACTAGGTCAAATTTTCTGAAAAACCGCCAGACTGATTTCCAGAGTGGTTGAACAAGCTTGCATTCTCACCAACAATGGAGGAGTGTTCCCCTTTCTCCACATCCACGCCAGCATCTGCTGTCACCTGAATTTTTGATCTTAGCCATGCTTACTTGTGTGAGGTGGAATTTCAGGGTTGTTTTGATTTGTATTTCCCTGATGATTAAAGATGTTGAACATTTTTTCATGTGCTTCTCAGCCATTCGGTATTCCTCAGTTGAGAATTCTTTGTTTAACTCTGTGCCCCACTTTTTAATGGGGATATTTTATTTTCTGGTGTCCACCTTCTTGAGTTCTTTATATATATTGGATATCAGTCCCCTATCTGATTTAGGATTGGTAAAGATCCTTTCCCCATTGGTTGGTGGCCCTTTTGTCTTGTTGACAGTATTTTTTGCCTTACAGAAACTTTACAACTTTATGAGGTCCCATTTGTCAATTCTTGATCTTACAGCACAAGACTTTGCTGTTTTGTTCAGGAATTTTCCCCCAGTACCCATATCTTCGAGGCTTTTGCCCACTTTCCCCTCTATAAGTTTCAGTGTCTCTGGTTTAATGTGGAGTTCCTGGAACCACTTAGACTTGACCTTTGTACTAGGAGATAAAAATGGATCAATTCCCATTCTTCTACATGATAACCGCCAGTTGTGCCAGCACCATTTGTTAAAAATGCTGCCTTTTTTCCACTGGATGGTTTTAGCTCCCTTGTCAAAGATCAGGTGACCATAGGTGTGTGGATTCATTTCTGGGTCTTCGATCCTATTCCATTGATCTACCTGTCTGTTGCTGTACCAGTACCATGCAGTTTTTGTTACGATTGCTCTGTAGTACAGCTTGAGGTCAGGCATGGTGATTCCACCAGAGGTGCTTTTATTGTTGAGAAGAGTTTTTGCTAGTCTAGGTTTTCTGTTATTCCAGATGAACTTGCAAATTGTCTTTTCTAGATCATTGAAGAATTGAGTTGGAATTTTGATGGGGATTGCATTGAATCTGTAGATTGCTTTAGGCAAGATAGCCATTTTTACTATATTGATTCTGCCAATCCATGAGCATGGGAGATCCTTCCATCTTCTGAGATCTTCCTCAATTTCTTTCTTCAGAGACTTGAAGTTCTTATCATACAAATCTTTTACTTCCTTTGTTAGAGTCACACCAAGATATTTTATATTGTTAGTGACTATTGTGAAGGGTGATGTTTTCCTGATATCTTTCTCGGCCCATTTATCCTCTGTATAGAGAAAGGCCATCAATTTGTTTGCATTAATTCTATATCCAGCTACTGCACTGAAGCTGTTTATCAGGTTTAGGATTTCTCTGGTGGAGTTTTTGGGGTTACTTATATAAACTATCATATCATCTGCAAATAGCAATAATTTGACTTCTTCCTTTCCAATTTGTTCCCCCTTGATGTCCTTTTGTTGTCGAATTGCTCTGGCTAGGAATTCAAGTACTATATTGAATAGGTAGGGAGAAAGTGGGCAGCCTTGCCTAGTCCCTGATTTTAGTGGGATTGCTTCCAGTTTCTTTCAACTCAATTCTTCACTAAGTTAGAAAGGGCAATTTGCAAATTCATCTGGAATGATAAAAACCTAGGATAGCAAAAACTATTCTCAACCATAAAAGAACCTCTGGTGGAATCACCATTCCTGACCTCAACCTGTACTACAGAGCAATTGTGATAAAAACTGCATGGTACTGGTACAGCGACAGACAGGTAGATCAATAGAATAGGGCTGAAGACCCAGAAATGAACCCACACACCTATGGTCACTTGATCTTTGACAAGGGAGCTAAAACCATCCAGTGGATGAATGATAGCATTTTCTACAAGTGGTGCTGGCTCCACTGGTGATTATCATGTAGAAGAATCCGAATTGATCCATTCTTATGTCCTTGTACAAAGCTCAAGTCTAAGTGGATCAAGGAATCCACAGAAAACCAAAGATACTGAAATTTATAGAGGAGAAAGTGGTGAAAAGCCTCAAAAATATGGGCACAGGGGAAAAATTCTTAAACATAATAGCAATGGTTTTTGCTGTAAGATAAAGAATTGACAAATGGGACATCATATAATCGCAAAGCTTCTGTAATGCAAAAGACACAATCACTAAGACAAAAAGGCCATCAACAGATTGGGAAATGATTTTTACCAATCCTAAATCTGATAGGGGACTAATATCCAATATATACAAAGAGCTCAAGAAGCTGAACTACAGAAATTTAAATAACCCTATTAAAAAAATGGGGTACAGAGGTAAACAAAGAATTCTCAACTGAGGAATACCGACTGGCTGAGAAGCACCTAAATAAAGATTCAACATCCTTAATCATCAGGGAAATGCAAATCAAAACAAGCCTAAAAATCTTCCTCACACCAGTCAGAATGGCTAAGATCAAAAATTCAAGTGACAGCAGATGTTGGCGAGGATGTGGAGAAAGAGGAACACTCCTCCATTGCTGGTGGGATTGCAAGCTTGTACAACCACTCTGGAAGTCGGTCTGGCAGTTCCTCAGAAAATTAGACATAGTACTACCAGAAGATCCAGCAATACCTCTCCTGGGCATACACCTAGAAGATGTTCCAACTGTAAATAAGGACACATGCTCCACTATGTTCAAAGAAGACTAATTTATAATAGCCAGAACCTGGAAAGAACCCAGATGTCCCTCAACAGAGGAATGAATACAGAAAATGTGCATTTATACAATGGACTACTACTCTGCTATTAAAAACAATGAATTTATGAAATTCTTGGGCAAATGGATGTATCTGGAGGATATCATCCTGAGTGAGGTAACCCAATCACAAAAGAAGTCACTTGATATGCACTCACTGATAAGTGGATATTAGCCCAGAAACTTAGAATACCCAAGATACAATTTGCAAAACACAAGAAAATCAAGAATGAAGACCAAAGTGTATATACTTTATTCCTCCTTAGAATAGGGAAGAAAACACCCATGGAAGGAGTTACAGAGACAAAGTTTGGAACTAAGACAAAAGGATGGACCATCCAGAAACTTCCCCACCCGGGAATCCATCCCATAGTCAGCCACCAAACCCAGACACTATTGCATATGCCAGTAAGATTTTGCTGAAGGGACCCTGATATATCTGTCTCCTGCGATGCTATGCCAGTGCCTGGAAAATACAGAAGTGCATGCTCACAGTGATCTATAGGATGAAACACAGGGCCCCCAATGGAGGAGCTAGAGAAAGTACCCAAGGAGCTGAAAAGTTCTACAACCCTATAGGTGGAACAACAATATGAACTAACTAGTACACTCAGAGCTCGTTCCTCCAGAGGACCAAATGGCTCTCCTCCCAGAGATTCCTGATGAGGAAATCCTGTGCTACATATCCAAAGAATCCATGGATCCCCTTCCTCCATGTGTACTCTTTGGTTTGTGGTTCAGTCCCTGAGAGCTCTAGGCAGTCTGGTTGGTTACTATTATTGTTCTTCCTATGGGGTTGTAAACCCTTCAGCTCTTTTACTCCTTTCCCTAACTTCTCCATTGGGGCCCATGCTAAGTCCAATGTTTGTCTATGTGCATCCATATCTGTTTTGGTCAGGCTCTTCCAGAGCATCTCAGGAGACAGCTCTATCAGGCTCCTGTCAGCAAGCACTTCTTGGCATCAGCAATAGTGTCTGCATTTGGTGTCTACAGATGGGATGGATCCCCAGGTGGAGCAGTCTCTGGATGGCCTTTCCTTCAGTCTCTGCTCTACTCTTTGTCCCTGCATTTCCTTTTGACAGGAGGAATTTTAGATTGATATTTTTATTAGATATTTTCTTCATTTACATTTCAAATGCTATCCCGAAAGTCCCCTATACCCTCCCCCATTCTCCGCTCTGCTCCCCTACCCACCCACTCCCACTACATGACCCTGGCTTTCCCCTGTACTAAGGCATATAAAGTTTGCAAGACCAAGGGGCCGTTCTTCTCAATGATGGCTGCTGACTAGGCCATCTTCTACTTCATATGTAGCTAGAGAAATGAGCTCTGGGGATACTGGTTAGTTCATATTGTTGTTCCACCTATAGGGTTGGAGACCCCTTCAGCTCCTTGGGTACTTTCTCTAGCTCCTCCATTGGGAACCCTGTGTTCCATCCAATAGCTGACTGTGAGCATGCACTTCTGTGTTTGCCAGGCACTGGCATAGCCTCACACAATACAGTTATATCAGGGCCCTTTCAGCAAAATCTTGCCGGTGTATGCAATAGTGTCTGCGTTTGGTGACTGATCATGGGATGGATCCCCGGCTGCAGCAGTCTCTGGTTGGTCCATCCTTTAGTCTCAGCTCCACACTTGATCTCTGTAACTCCTTCCATGTGTGTTTTGTTCCTAATTCTCAGAAGGGGCAAAGTGTCCACACTTTGGTCTTCATTCTTCTTGAGTTTCATGTGTTTTGCAAATTGTATCTTGGTTATTCTAAGTTTCTGGGCTAATATCCACTTATCAGTGGGTACATGTTATGTGAGTTCTTTTGTGATTGGGTTACCTCACGCAGGATAATACCCTCCAGATCCATCCATTTGCCTAGAAATTTCATAAATTCATTGTTTTTAATAGCTGAGTAGTACTTCATTGGGTAAATGTACCACATTTTCTGTATCCATTCCTCTGTTGAGGGACATCTGGGTCCTTTCCAGCTTCTCGCTATTATACATAAGGCTGCTATGAACATAGTGGAGCATGTGTCCTTATTACCAGTTGGAACATCTTCTGGATATATGCCCAGGAGAGGTATTGCTGGATCCTCCAGTAGTACTATGTCCAATTTTCTGAGGAACCGCAAGACTGATGTCCAGAGTGGTTGTACTAGCTTTCAATCCCACTAACAATGGAGGAGTGTTCCTCTTTCTCCACATCCTCGCCAGCATCTACTGTTACCTGAATTTTTGATCTTAGCCATTCTGACTGGTGTGAGGTGGAATCTCAGGGTTTTTTGACTTGCATTTCCCTAATGATTAAGGATGATGAACAATTTTTCAGGTGCTTCTCAGCCAGTCAGTATTCCTCAGTTGAGAATACTTTGTTTCCTCTGTGCCCCATTTTTAATGGGGTTATTTGATATTCTGGAGTCCACCTTCTTGAGTTCTTTATATAGATTGGATATTAGTCCCCTATCTGATTTAGGATTGGTAAAGATCCTATCCCAATCTGTTGGTGGCCTTTTTGTCTTATTGACAGTATCTTTTGCCTTACAGAAGCATTGCAATTATATGAGGTCCCATTTGTCAATATTCAATCTCACATCACAAGCCATTGCTGTTCTTTTCAGGAATTTTCCCCCAGTACCCATATCTTCGAGGCTTTTGCCCACTTTCCCCTCTATAAGTTTTAGTGTCTCTGGTTTAATGTGCAGTTCCTTGAACCACTTAGACTTGACCTTCGTACTAGGAGATAAAAATGGATCAATTCCCATTCTTCTACATGATAGCTGCCAGTTGTGCCAGCACCATTTGTTAAAAATGCTGCCTTTTTTCCACTGGATGGTTTTAGCTCCCTTGTCAAAGATCAGGTGACCATAGGTGTGTGGATTCATTTCTGGGTTTTCAATCCTATTCTATTGATCTACCTGTCTGTCACATACCAGTACCGTGCAGTTTTTATTACAATTGTTCTGTAGTACAGCTTGAGATCAGGCATGGTGATTCCACTAGAGGTTCTTTTATGGTTGAGAAGAGTTTTTGCTATCCTAGGTTTTTTATTATTCCAGATGAATTTGCAAATTGCACTTTCTAATTTGTTGAAGAATTGAGTTAGAATTTTAATGGGGATTGCATTGAATCTGTAGATTGCTTTAGGCAAGATAGCCATTTTTACTATATTGATCCTGCCAATCCATGAGCATGAGAGATCTTTCCATCTTCTGAGATTTTCTTGAGTTTCTTTCTTCAGAGACTTGAAGTTTTTATCATACAGATCTTTCACTTCCTTGGTTAGAGCCACACCAAAGTATTATATATTATTTGTGACTATTGTGAAGGGTGTTGTTTCCCTGTTTTCTTTCTCAGCCTATTTATCCTTTGTGTAGATAAAGGCCATTGATTTGTTTGTGTTAATTTTATATCCAGCTACTTCACTGAAGCTGTTTATAAGGTTTAAGAGTTTTCTGGTGGAATTTTCAGGGAGATATATATATATATATATAATCATATCATCTGCCAATAGTGATATTTTGACTTCTTCCATACCAATTTGTATCCCCTTGACCTCCTTTTTAGGTGGAATTGCTCTGGATAAGACTTCAAGTACTATATTGAATAGGTGGGGAGAAAGGGGGCATCCTTGTCTAGTCCATAACTTTAGTGGGATTGCTTCCTGCTTCTCCCCATTTAGTTTGATGTTGGCTACTGGTTTGCTGTAGATTGCTTTTATTATGTCTAGGTATGGGCTTTGAATTCCTGATCTTTCCAAGACTTTTATAATGAATGGGTATTGGATTTGGACAAATACTTTCTCAGCATCTAACCAGATGATCATGTGGTTTTTGTCTTAGAGTTTATTTATATAGTGGATTATGTTGATGGATTTCTGTATATTAAACCATCCCTGCATCCCTGGGATGAAGCCTACATGGTCATGATGGATGATCATTTTTTTCCCAACTTTTATTAGATATTTTCTTCATTTACATTTCAAGTGTTATCCAGAAAGTTCCCTATACCCTCCCCGCTCCCGGCCCTGCTCCCCTACCCACCCGCTCCCACATCTTGGCCCTGGCGTTCCCCTGTACTGGGGCATATAAAGTCTGCATGACCAAGGGGCCTCTCTTCCCAACGATAGCCAATTAGGCCATCCTCTTCTATATATGCAGCTAGAGACATGAGCTCAGAGGGTACTAGTTAGTTCATGTTATTCTTCCACCTATAGGGTTGAAGACCCCTTCAGCTCCTTGGGTACTTTCTCTAGCTCCTTCCTTGGGAATCCTGTGTTCCATCTAATAGCTGACTGTGAGCTTCCACCTCCATGTTTGCCAGGCATTGGTATAGTCTCCCCCGAGACAGCTATATCCGGGCCCTTTCAGCACTATCTTGCTGGCATATGCTATAGTGTCTATGTTTGGTGGCTGATTGTGGGATGAATCCCTGGCAGCCACAGTCATTGGGTTCATCCTTTGGATTCAGCTTCACACATGATCTCTGTAACTCTTTCAATGTGTGCGTTGTTCTTGATTGTAGGAAGGGGTGACGTGTCCACATTTTGATCTTCCTTCTTCTTGAGTTTCATGTGTTTAGTAAATTGTATCTTGGGTAGTCTAGGATTTTGGGCTAATATCCACATATCAGTGAGTACATGTTATGTGAGATCTTTTGTGATTGGGTTACCTCACTCAGGATGATGGCCTCCAGATGCATCCATTTGCCTAGGAATTTCATATATTTATTTTTTTAATAGCTGAGTAGTACTCCATTGTGTAAATATACCAAATTTTTTATATCCATTCCCTGTTGAGGGACATCTGGGTTCTTTCCAGTTTCTGGTTATTATGAATAAGGCTGCTATGAACATAGTGGAACATGTGTCCTTATTACCAGATGGAATATCTTCTGGATATATGCCCAGTAGGGGTATTGCAGGATCTTCCGGGTAGTACTATGTCCAATTTTCTGAGGAACCACCAGATTGATTTCCAGAGTGGTTGAACCAGCTTGCATCCCCACCAACAATGGAGGAGTGTTCCCCTTTCTCCACATCCACGCCAGCATCTGTTGTCACCTGAATTTTTTATCTTAGCCATTCTTACTGGTGTGAGGTGGAATCTCAGGGTTGTTTTGATCTGCATTTCCCTGATGATTAAGGTTGTTGAGCATTTTTTCAAGTGCTTCTCAGCCATTTGGTATTCCTCAGTTGAGAATTCTTTGTTTAACTCTGTGCCCCACTTTTTAATGGGGATATTTGATTTTCTGGTGTCCACCTTCTTGAGTTCTTTATATATATTGGATATCAGTCCCCTATCCGATTTAGGATTGGTAAAGATCCTTTCCCAATCAGTTGGTGGCCTTTTGTCTTGTTGACAGTATCTTTTGTCTTACAGAAGCTTTGCAACTTTCTGAGGTCCCATTTGTCAATTCTTGATCTTACAGCACAAGCCTTTGCTGTTTTGTTCAGGAATTTTTCCCCACTGCCCATATCTTCACGGCTTTTCCCCACTTTCTCCTCTATAAGTTTCAGTGTCTCTGCTTTTATGTGGAGGTCCTTCAACCACTTAGACTTGACCTTAGTACAAGGAGATAAGAATGGCTCAATTCCCAGTGTTCTACATGATAGCTGCCAGTTGTGCCAGCACCATTTGTTGAAAAGGCTGTCTTTTTTTCAACTGGATAGTTTTAGCTCCCTTGTCAAAGATCAGGTGACCATAGGTGTGTGGATTCATTTCTGGGTCTTCGATCCTATTCCATTGATCTACCTGTCTGTTGCTGTACCAGTACCATGCAGTTTTTGTTACGATTGCTCTGTAGTACAGCTTGAGGTCAGGCATGGTGATTCCACCAGAGGTGCTTTTATTGTTGAGAAGAGTTTTTGCTAGTCTAGGTTTTTTGTTATTCCAGATGAACTTGCAAATTGTCTTTTCTAGATCATTGAAGAATTGACTTGGAATTTTGATGGGGATTGCATTGAATCTGTAAATAGCTTTTGGCAAGATAGCCATTTTTACTCTATTGATTCTGCCAATCCATGAGCATGGGAGATCCTTCCATCTTCTGAGATCTTCCTCAATTTCTTTCTTCAGAGACTTGAAGTTTTTGTCATACAAATCTTTCACTTCCTTCCTAAGAGTCACACCAAGATATTTTATATTGTTAGTGACTATTGTGAAGGGTGATGTTTCCCTGATCTCTTTCTCAGCCAGTTTATCCTTTGCATAGAGAAAGGCCATGGATTTGTTTGAGTTAATTCTATATCCAGCTACTGCACTAAAGCTGTTTATCAGGTTTAGGAGTTCTCTGGTGGAGTTCTTGGGGTCACTTATATATACTATCATATCATCTCCAAATAGCAATAATTTGACTTCTTCCTTTCCAATTTGTATCCCCTTGACTTCCTTTTGTTGTCAAATCGCTCTGGCTAGGACTTCAAGTACTATATTGAATAGGTAGGGAGAAAGTGGGCAGCCTTGTCTGGTCCCTGATTTTAGTGGGATTGCTTCCAGTTTCTCTCCATTCAGTTTGATGTTGGCCACTGGTTTGCTGTAGATTGCTTTTATCATGTTTAGGCAAGGGCCTTGAATTCCTGATCTTTCCAAGACCTTTATCATGAATGGGTGTTGGATTTTGTTAAATGCTTTTTCAGCATCTAAGGAGATGATCATGTGGTTTTTATCTTTGAGTTTGTTTATATAATGTATTACATTGATGAATTTCCGTATATTAAACCATCCCTGCATTCCTGGGATGAAGCCTACTTGGTCATGATCGATGATCGTTTTGATGTGTTCTTGGATTCGGTTGCCAAGAATTTTGTTGAGTATTTTTGTGTCGATATTCATAAGGGAAATTGGTCTGAAGTTCTCTATCTTTGTTGTGTCTTTATGTGGTTTAGGTATCAGAGTAATTGTGGCTTCATAGAATGAATTGGGTAGTATACCTTCAGATTCTATTTTGTTGAATACGTTGAGAAGAACTGGAACTAGTTCTTCTTTGAAGCTCTGACAGAACTCTGCAGTAAACCCATCTGGTCCTGGGTTTTTTTTTGGTTGGAGACTATTAATGACTGCTTCTATTTCTTTAGGAGATATAGGGCTGTTTAGGTCATTAATCTGATCCTGGTTTAACTTTGGAACTTGGTATCTGTCTAGAAAGTTATCCATTTCATCCGGATTTTCCAGTTTTTTTGAATATAACCTTTTGTAGAAGGATCTGATGGTGATTTGAATTTCCTCAGGATCTGTTGTTGTGTCTCCCTTTTCATTTCTGATTTTGTTGATTCGGATGCTATCCCTGTGCCCTCTAGTGAGTCTGGCCAAGGGTTTGTCTATCTTGTTGACTTTTTCAAAGAACCAGCTCCTGGTTTGATTGATTCTTTGGATAGTTCTTTTTGTTTCTACATGGTTGATTTCACCCCTGAGTTTGATTATTTCCTGCCGTCTACTCCTCTTAGGTGACTTTGCTTCCATTTGTTCTAGAGCTTGCAGATGTGCTGCCAAGCTACTGGTGTAAGCTCTCTCCATTTTTTTTTTGTAGGACTCAGAGCTATGAATTTACCTCTCAGGAATGCTTTCATTGTGTCCCATAAATTTAGGTATGTTGTGGCTTCATTTTCATTAAACTCTAGAAAGTCTTTAATTTCTTTCTTTATTCCTTCCTTGACCAAAGTATCATTGAGTAGAGTGTTGTTCATTTTCCAAGTGAATGATGGTGTTCTGCTACTTGTGTTGTTATTGAAGAGCAGCCTTAGTCCATGGTGATCTGATAGGATGCATGGGACAATTTCAATATTTTTGAATCTGTTGAGGGCTGTTTTGTGGCCAATTATGTGATCAATTTTGGAGAAGGTGCCATGAGGTGCTGAGAAAAAGGTATATCCTTTTATTTTAGGATGAAATATTCTGTAGATATCTGTTAAGTACATTTGTTTCATAGCTTCCGTTAGTCGACTGAGTCTCTGTTTAGTTTCTGTTTCCAGGATCTGTCCATTGATGAAAGTGGGGTGCTGAAGTCTCCCACTATTATTGTGTGAGATGCAATGTGTGTTTTAATCTTTACTAAAGTTTCTTTAATGAAAGTGGCTGCCCTTGCATTTGGAGCATAGATATTCAGAATTGAAAGTTCCTCTTGGAAGATTTTGCCTTTGATGAGTATGAAGTGCCCCTCTTTGTCTCTTTTGATGATTTTGGGTTGAAAGTCTATTTTATTCGATATTAGAATGGCTACCCCAGCTTTTTTCTTCGGGCCGTTTGCTTGGAATATTGTTTTCCAGCCTTTCACTCTGAGGTACTGTCTGTCTTTTTTCCTGAGGTATGTTTCTTGTAGACAGCAAAATGTTGGGTCTTGTTTGTGTAGCCAGTCTGATAGTCTATGTCTTTTTATCGGAGAATTGAGTTTATTGATATTAAAAGATATTAAGGAAAAGTAATTGTTGCTTCCTCTCTTTTTGAGTTGGGATTCTGTTCTTGTGGCTGTCTTCTTTTAGGTTTGTTGAAGGATTACTTTCTTGGTTTTTCTAGGGCATAATTTCCATCCTTGTATTGGTGTTTTTCTGTTATGCTTTGAAGGGCTGGATTCGTGGAAAGTCATTGTGTGAATTTGATTTTGTCATGAAATACTTTGGTTTCTCCATCTATGGTAATTGAGAGTTTTGCTGGGTATAGTAGTCTGGGCTGGCATTTGTGTTCTCTTAATGTTTGTATAATATCTGTCCAGGATATTCTGGCTTTCATAGTCTCTGGTGAGAAGTAATTCTAATAGGCCTGCCTTTATATGTTACTTGACCTTTTTCCCTTACTGCTTTTAATATTCTGTCTTTATTTAGTGCATTTTCTGTTCTGATTATTATGTGTCGGGAGGAATTTCTATTATGGTCTAGTCTATTTGGAGTTCTGTGGGCTTCTTGTATGTTCATGGGCATCTCTTTCTTTAGGTATGGAAAGTTTTCTTCTAGAATTTTGTTGAAGATACTTGCTGGCCCTTTAAGTTGAAAATCTTCATTCTCATCTACTCCTGTTATCCATAGGTTTAGTCTTCTCATTGTGTCTTTGATTTCCTGGATGTTTTGAGTTAGGATCTTTTTGCATTTTGCATTTTCTTTGATTGTTGTGTCCATGTTCTCTATTGAATTGTCTGCACCTGAGATTCTCTCTTCCATCTCTTGTATTCTGTTGCTGATGCTCACATCTATGGTTCCTGATTTCTTTCCTAGTGTTTCTATCTCCATAATTGTCTCACTTTGGGTTTTCTTTATTGTTTCTACTTTTAAGTCCTGGATTGTTTTGTTCAATTCCATCGCATCTTTGGTTGAGTTTTCCTGTATTTCTTTAAGGGATTTTTGTGTTTCCTCTTTAATGACTTTTACCTCTTTAGCAGTGTTCTCCTGTATTTCCTTAAGTGAGTTAATAAAGTCCTTCTTCATGTCCTCTATCAGCATCATGAAATATGATTTTAAATCTGAGTCTTGCTTTTCGGGTGTGTTGGGGTATCCAGGACTGGCTGAGGTGGGAGTGCTGTGTTCTGATGAAGGTGAGTGGTCTTGGTTTCTGTTATTAAGATTCTTACGTTTGCCTTTCGCCATCTGGTAATCTCTGGAGTTAGTTGTTATAGTTGTCTCTGGTTGGAACTTGTTCCTCCTGTGATTCTGTTTGCCTCTGTCAGCAGTCCTGGGAGTCCAGCTCTCTCCTGAGTCTCAGTGGTCAGAGTATTCTCTGCAGACAAGCTTTACTCTTGCAGGGAAGGTGCACAGAGGTCTGGTGTTCAGACTTGCCTCTTGGCTAAAGATGAAGGCCCAATACAGGGCCTGTCCCAGAAGATGTGTTGCCTCTGCTGCCTGCATGCTCACTTGCATCGAATGGTCTCTGAGGGACCCAGGACCCAAGTTAGCTCTGTCACAAGCTCTGGCAGGTAAAGCCCTCCTGGGAGGATACCTCTCCTCTGGTGGGGAAGGTGCCCGGATGTCTAGAGCCTGAACCTGGGTCTGTCCCAGAAGCTGTGTGGCTTCAGCCTGTCCCAGAAGCTGTGTTGCTTAGCAGTCTGCTCACTCACTCTTTGCAGTCCTCTAGCTGACCTGCACAGACTGGTCCTTGAGGGATCCAGGACCCAACATGGCTCCTTCATCTACTTCTGCAGGCAGAGTCCTCCCAGACAGACATCTCTCCTCTGGCAGGGAAGGTGCCTGGATGTCTGGAGCCTGAAACTGGTTCTGTCCCAGAAGCTATGTTGCTTCTGCCTGTCCTAGAAGCTGCGTCACTTCTTCTTAGGTTTTCTATCTCCAGGTTTTTCTCCCTCTGTGATTTCTTTTTTTGTTTGTTTGTTTCTATTTCCATTTTTAGAGCCTGCATCAATTTCTTCAATTTCATCACCTATTTGCTTGTGTTTTCCTGTAATTCTTTAAGGGATTTTTGTATTTCTTCTTTAAGGGTGTCTACCTATTTTCTTGTGTTCTCCTGTATTTCTTTAAGGGAGTTATTTATGTTCTTTTAAAAGTGCTCTCTAATCATCTTGAGATGTGATTTTTAAATTTGAATCTTGCTTTTATGGTGTGACAGGATTTCCAGGACTTCCTGTAGTAGGACAACTGGGTTGTGATGATGCCCCATGGCCTTGTTTTCTGTCGCTTATATTCTTGCCCTTGCCTCTCAACATCTGGTTATCTCTAGTTCTAACTGCACTTGCTGTCTCTGACTTAAGGCTGTACTTACTGTGATCCTAGTTGTGTTAGAACTCCTCAGAGTCCAGCTATCTTTGTGATCCTAGAATTCTGGGATTGTTTGATCCTGAGATCCTGGGTGTGTAAGAGCTCCTTGCGGTCAAGCTTCCTCAGGTATCCTGAAATGCTGGTGTGACCAAGCTCCTGAGATCCTATTGTCTCAGAGCTCCAGGAAGTCAAGCTTTCTCTGGGTGTTGTAGTGGTGGGTCGAGTCCTGGGTTTGCTCTGGGCATAGGTGCAAGCTGGAAAGCTGGCCTGGTGGGGGTTTGTGTTTCCCTGCTTTTCCTGTGGGAGTTCCAGTTACCCTGGGTGTTGGGAAAGATGTTGTATCCTCAACTGTGATCTTGAGTGTGTCAGAGCTCCAGTGCTCCTGGTTGTGTCTGATCTCCAGGGACGTAAGTTTCATCTGTGATCCTGTGTACCTGTGATCCCGCCATCCTGTGATCCTGGGTGTTTTAGAGAACCTGGGAGTCAGGATCCCTCTGAATGTTGTAAGAATGGGTGCAGAGCCAGCAACCCAGGTCTGCTCTGAGAGCAGGTTTAGACTGGAAAAAGCCCATGTCACTGGCTGGGTGCGGATTCCTGCATCCCAGGATCCTTGCAGACCCAGTTACTCTGGGTGTTGGAGCAGATATTGTGGCCTTTCCTGTGATCCTCGGCATTTTAGAGTACCTGGGAGTCTGGTTCCCTCTGGGTGTTGTAGGAGTGGGTGCAGAGCCAGCTTTCCAGGTCTGCTTTGGGCACAGGTTCAGACTGAAGGAACTTGTACCACTGGCTGGGCAGGGGTTCCTGCATCCCTGGATCCTGGGTGGTCCCAGTTACTCTTTGTGCTGGCGGCAGATATTGTGACCTCCTCACCTGTAATCCTGGGTGTGTTAGAGCACCTGTGAGTCGAGCTCCTTCTGGGTGTTGTGGTACTGAGTGCAGAGCCAGAGCCCAGGGTCTGCTCAGGGCACAGGTTCTGCAAAAAGTTCCTTTTGGTCTATGATATTATGGTTTTATATTTTTTTAAAAATGTCAAATAGTTACCACATTGGAACATCTTTCCCAGCCCATAATCACTATATTTAGCTTCAGAATAAATTATCTCTTATTCCCTTTTAGGTGAAAGCTGTGTTTTTTTGCATAGATACTGTGTCCGTTCTTGTTGTTAGTTCTTTAAGTAAACCACAGACTTTCTAGATTTCTTCCTAATATGCAAGGTAGAGAAAAGTCCTGATATATGAAGCCCCTCCTGACACATCTCTTTAACAAATTTACTTCTCCAAAGGTTTCCATTTGTTCAATGGGACCCCACATGAAAAGGAGTTCCCTTAGTTTTCAGTTACTACAAAATTACATACTACCTTTTAAAAATTTTACTTTGTAGACCTGGAGAAATGGCTTATGGGGATGGCTCAGGGGTTATGTGTACTGGCTGCCCTTCAAGAAGTCCTGATTCAATTCCCAGCATGTCTCACAATTCCCAGCAGCTCACAACTGTCTATGCCTGTTTGATGCTCTCCTCTTAGTATAAAATGTACATACAAATTATATATATATATAAAACTAACTTTGTAAACTTGTATATTCTTTATGAAATATGAGCTCTCAATTGAGGATAAAGTAGTTTTTTAAAATAATTTGATCTTCAATTGTATACTTAAAGTTTCAATAGCAATATTTTCCATAAATTGAATTGTCACTTGAGTTCAACAATTAAACAAAAACTGGCCTGATCTGTTTTCTTAGCAGATTGCTTGTTATCTCTATTGAACTGATGAAAAACATGGATTAATAAAATAAACACACTAGTCTCAAAAGATGAGGCACAAATGTCCAATAAACACACAATAAACAATGTTCTTCCTTACTGGTTATCAGAGAAATTCAAGGACTACACTGAGATTCTATCTCATCTCAGTCAGAATATACTTCATTACTAAAACAAACCAAATGACAAATGCTGATTAGGATATGGATAAAGGGAGCTTACACTCTACTGAATAGTGTCAATTAGTCCTGCCTCTATGATTTAGCATGAATGTTCTTCAAAATGCTAAAAATTACCCTACCATATGTTCCAGTATCCTCTTGTGGATGCATATCTGAAATATTAACTTGTATGTCAGTGTTTACTATAGCACTATGTACAAGAACCAACCTTGGTGTCCAATAACAGAGTCACAGGTAATGAAAATGTGACGTGTATGTAAGACAGATTTTTTTCTCACTCATAAATAAGAATGAAGTGTGACATTTGCATGAAAATGGACACATCTGGAAACAACCATATTAAGTAAATTCAGTCTCAAAAAGACAAATACCACATTTTTTTCTCATTTTGAGATCCTAGGATTTACAAATATATAAATCTTATGGTCATCAATGACATTAAATTGGATTGAAACGGTCTAGAGTAGTAGAGGACACAGTGTAAGTGGGAACAGAAGTGTTGAAGTTAGTGTAGAATGAGAGGTAGGTGGGAGGAAAGGGCTTGAGGTATGGGCATGAGGGGTGGCATGGGAGTGGGTATGAGGGATGGGCATGAGAGGTGGGCATGACGGGTGAGCATGGGAGGTGAGCATGAGGGGTGGGCATGGGAGGTGGGCATGAGGGGTGGGCATGGGAGGTGAGCATGAGGGGTGGGCATGGGAGGTGAGCATGAGGGGTGGGCATGGGAGGTGGGCATGAGGGGTGAGCATGGGAGGTGGGCATGAGGGTGGGCATGAGAGGTGGGCTTGAGGGGTGGACTTAGGGGTAGGTATGAGGAATGGCCATGAGGACTGGGTATGAGAGCTGTGCTTGAGGGGTGAGCATGAGAAGTGGGTATGAATTACATAATACACTTGTTTGAAAAGAGCCCCATGCTACCCATTTAAAGTGTATAAAAAAAACTTACTTATTTGTATTTAGTTAAAGATATTTGTATTTAGTTCAAGAATGATGTGATTGGGAAACTACTTCATAGAAGAAAAAAAGTGGGAGCACTAGTGTCCTTATTCTAAAATGACTGATTATGTACATGAACTGTTTCCTTCCCTTGGCAACATTCCAAATGCTAACTTAAACTCTAGAGAAATGAGAGACATAAGGATTCTTATGATGAAACATCTAGTAAACAGTTATCCTCAAGCTGTTAATTAAAAGTGAAGCAGGTGAGGAAAAGATGGCCCAGTCATCTGCTTCAGAATCCATTCTATGCTTGCTATCTGACCTTGTGAGTGAAGGATCTGCTTTCAGTCTGGGCCAGTTTAATTGATACCCACTGGATTCTCAGCCTTTTGTCCTGGGAGACATCTCAAGCTTATTAGGATAACATTTTCTAAGCTATTTAAACTTTCCTTTTCTTAGTTGCCTAATGCTCTGTGTCCCAACTTTGTATGGTGATCAAGGGAAGATTGATGGCTCAAGTAAGTGGCCATCTTCACAGATCCTAAATAACTCTCTTCTTCCTTAATGCTCACTTGAGCCCCGATCTCCATTATCTTGTGTGTGTGTGTGTGTGTGTGTGTGTGTGTGTGTGTGTGTGTGAGAGAGAGAGAGAGAGAGAGAGAGAGAGAGATTCTTTTATCTTTTTTATTTCTAATATCATATGTCTTCTGAAGATTATCATAACTGCTTTTAGATTGGATTAATATTCTTCTTTCAAGCTATCTTACACATATAACTTATATGTGATTTGTTGTCATCAACTTCCACCTCCATTTTGAATGTGAGGTCACACATCTGCCTTGGATCATGTCTAGGCAGAACTATGTGTAAGATAGATTGTCAATTTGAGATCATTCAAATAATTTGTATTGTTTGCAGTGACACAAACGTGATCTAAGTATAACACACACAGACATTGGTGAATTAAGAATATAATTGCAGTGGATAGAGCTGTGAAGTAAGATGTTTGTTTGTTCTGTAATGACAATGTTCACCTTGCAGAGGACAGAAACAGACTAAGCCCATCTAGGAGTGCTGCAGAGATAAACTGTCTTTCTGGATTCAATCCAGTCAAATCTTTACTCCACAGCCTAGTTCTCAAACACAGAAATGATTTTTTAGCTCACTCAGATATACTTCAAATAATAGTGAAATATTTACAGTTGGCAGTAGAACATAACAGTAGAAAGATAGGAAAATTTTCAAATATTCTGGCACTTTATGTATCAAATAAAGTATCCACCTGTCTCTGAGGCAAATCTGAATTCACTACACAGTGGCTGGACTGGACATAGGATGGATCACTCTGCAGGCTTTGCAATACTGACAGTTGCTATAATGGGAACAGATTTTACTTATTGCTTTTGACCCATTCAGGATACACCAACCAATAAATGGATCTGGAGAATAGGAGCTCTCCCACTGTGATGTGGTATTGGTTGGTCAGATGACACCAGTTATACTGCACTGAAACCACAGGCTTGACTTACTCCATGGAGTTAGAAGAGAGCAAATGAGCTGTACATTTTTGCTGCCTCCAATTACTGCTGTCACCTTACTTACTGAACTCAAGGTCTCCTTCTTTCAGACACAGTTTGGTCCTTTCTGTGAATCTAGGTCATAGAGAACAAGGTAAATATTCGATTCATTAGGTCCCTGTTCTCTTATTTAAGAGTACCAAGTCTGTGGTGGAAAATGATTGCCTATAGAGTCATTAAATTCTAGAAGTGATCATTGTATTGATTTGCTAAAGACTGTGGATACAAATACCATTTAAAAAGGACTGCTTTTTCAAATACAATGTATTTAAGGATATATAAAGATGGAATAAGTAACCCAGGATATCAGTTTGACTTGTAGATGAAATATAAAGATATATCATGGGGACAGGGGCAATAGGATTTCTCTTGGACCAAAGTCAGAGCACTATAAAGAAGTGGAATATGTCCTCATGACCACTGTAAAGCAGTGGCATCTAGTTTTATTCAGATTCAATGCATAAAGAATAGTAAATAGAACCTAGGATGCTTTGGGAGAGTGTATTCCCAACAATGCCATCTCTATTCATTTAAGTGGAGTTCCTGAGTCTCATTTCTAACATATGGCTCATTTTTTTCTTATTTCAGTTTAAAATTTGTTAGGGCAAGTGCAAATAATTGTCATTTTCTATGCAGTTATAGATCTGTTTCTTTCTCAGACATACGATGTGCATGTCTACAAAACAACAAACCATCAATATTATTGATAAGTTCAATGGAGATTGAACAATGCTTAGTTTAGTCAACTTGAAATACTATTAAAACTGTTCTGAATTAATTTTCATTATTAATTTCAATAGTTTATTGAATTTTTTTCACATATACCTATACTATGGCTTTATCCTATGCAGTTTATGCTTTAGAATAAATTCATAAAAGTGGTTAAAACATATATGATCTTCAAATGACTTCAACACATTTTGCCAAATAGTCTCACAAAATTGTTTGTCTAAACTCACAGTAGCAATGTATAATATAGCCTACTTCCTCAACATGAAACTCATAAATGATGCTGTAATTAACACACAAACATACAGAAACACACCCATATGCATAAATTCAATCATGTGTATGTGTTTTGTCATTTTGCTATTATTGCATAGAAATATTCTGTTTGGAAACATGAAACTTTCTGATTTATACACACACACACAAACACAGAAACACTTGCATTAAAATAGTATATTTTGCTAAAGAGATTTAAACAGTATACAAAAATTGTTTTTAAATATCTAATTTTCTTTTTACATTTTGAAACACTTTGTGTAACAATTTTAGTTTTTAAAGGTACTATTATACATCATGATTTTTTGTTTCCATCTACATATTGTATAATCCATCATATGATTTTTAAGTTAAACATGTAAAGAAACATAAATATATCAATTATGGGGGCTTTGTATAGTCTCTTTGGCAAGTTTGATAATTATCTGTAGGTCCTCTTTTTTGTCCAGTTGTTCAATTTCTGTCATTTTGCTGCATTCTGTGAGTTGTAGTTATGTTTTTAGATCCTCCCTGAGGGGGAAGAACAATTATTTTTCTTCAGACTGCATTTTAGAATCATTTTATAATTTCCTAGAAGAATTTCTGATTGAGTTTGACTTCAATTCTGTTAGCTTTTAGCTTTATATTTTTCTCCAAGTTTTAGTAAATGTACCAGCTTTTCCCATTTGTATTGTTACTGCAATGCCGTGTTCTGTTGACACTCTGCTGATAGCATTAAAATGGACTTGCTGGCATAAGATGGAGCATATGAACCAGTTATGTACTCCAGAATGGCTTCCTGAAATACATATAGAGAAGTCAAGACCTGGAACTGCTCGAACAGATGACGAGAGGATGAGACTTGTGAGCAGAAATCTCTTCAGTCAGGTTGTTTCCCAAAAGCCAAATGTCAGTGATTGAAATCACTGGAGAACCCAAAGCCCTGTGACCAGGTCTCTTACTAACCTGTAAACTGCACTCAAGGCTTAATCTTTAGCTAACAATTAATACAGAATGGCGTAAGGAAAATAAAAGACCAGTGGGCATGTACAGGCAGGTTTGTATATGTGTGATTATTAGTGAACAGTAGATGTTAGACAATATTCATATGTGAGATAGGTTTGTAGTTATGGGTGGTTATAAATAGCAGGTGATCTCTCCAATTTCTTTATGAAAGAACTGAGTGCTATAAACTCTCCTTTTAACACTGCTTCCATTGTACCCCATGAATTTGGGTATGTTGTGCCTTTATTTTCATTGAATTCTAGAAAGTTGTTAATTTCTTTATTTTTTTCCACACCCAGTGGTCATTCGGAAGAGGTGTTCAGTTTCTAAGAGTTTGTAAGCTTTCTGGTGTTTCTTGTTGTTGAAGTCTAGCTTTAATCCATGGTGGTCTGATAAGATACAAGGAGTTGTTTCCATTTTGTTGTATCTGTTGAAGCTTGCTTTGTGACCAACTATATGGTCAACTTTAGAGAAAGTTCTATGAGGTACTGAGAAGAAAGTATATTCTTTTGTGTTGGATGAAATGTTCTGTAGATATCTGCTAGGTCCATTTGTTTCATAACCTCTGTTAGTTTCATTATTTCCCTGTTTAGTTTCCTATCCACCACCATTATAATGCTCTCCTCCTCTCCTCTCCTTTTCACCATTTGGTTCTCTCCCTCTGCTTGCATATTCCACCCTCATGTTCTGTTTCTTCATCCCACTGTATTTGACATATGAAAAAGAAAGCATTTGCTGCTTGCCTTCCTGAATCTGAACTGTTTCATTTAACATGCTCTGCATTTCCATCCTTGTTTCTTGAAAATTGTATGATTTTATTCTTTGCTGTGGCTGATAAAACTCCACTGTGGGAGCTAGGAAATGCCTCTCTGTGGTAGACCACTTTCTTGGGTCTTGGGCGGCTGGCTCACCAGAACTGATAAAAATGGAGATTTCTTCCTATGTACGACATTTTTCTACACATACAACCACCGATTGGCTCAGAGGTTGATTCTGTGACTTTGCTCCTATAACTGGTAGGGTTAAAACACAGGGAGAAATATCTTTACTGTGCACTGGCTTTGATATGTGTATGTACAGAACTCACTCTACAGTTCGACTCTTAGTTTTATGAGGAATTCCCAGAATGATTTCTAAAATGGCTATACTAATTTTAAACAAGAGTATTTTTTTCTTCTATGGTTTACCATCTGCTAAATTTTTAATTTTTAATTCTCTTGACAATAGTCATTTTGAATATGGTAAGATGGAGCTCAGTGTAATATCGTTATCTTTCCCTGATGGCTAAATTGTTAAACGTTTTAATAATGTATCAGTTGTTCATTTTTACTTCCTTTGGGAAGTATTGGTTCATTGGATCATTTATGTATTGGATGGTTTGGGGTATTGGTATTTGCTTTTCTGAGTTCTGTGTTTGTTCTGTGTATAGATGCTCAGTGAGGGGAGAGCTTGCAAAGCCTTCTATTTCAAAGCTGTCTTCACTGGTTTCTTCTGCTGTGCAGTGTTTTTAATTTGATGTGGCATATTGTTTTGACTTGTGATTTTCTGGGCTACTAGACAACTGGAGAGCCCAAGTCTGTAACTGTAGTCTTACTACATAGTAAGTCTTCTCCAGGTAGCGCCAAAACTTCAGGTTTTTACATCCAAGTCTTTAATCCATTTTAGTTGATTTCTTTGTTTTCCACAAGTTGAGAGACAAAAGCTATAATTTCAATTTTAGGAATATTTTTAATTGTTTTCTCAAGTACAAAATTTGGAGGATCCTAGCTTCATTATTTAAAAATTCCCATGTCTTCCAAATTTGTAGATATTGGACAGCATTTTTAGACTTTATTTATATATGCATGTGTGTATATTGTACCTGTTTTTTGTACCTGTTTTTAACATGCGTGTCATATATACACATGTTCATAAAACCATAAACTTAACTTCATTGAAATCTCTATCTGTATTTATATATTTTCTTTAATATATATATATATATATATATATATATATATATATATGTATATGTGTGTGTGTGTGTGTGTGTGTGTATAATACATACATATAATATACATAGAGAAAAGGAAATTTGGGTAAATTTTATCCTCACTTCAAAGAAACATTTTTCATTTCAATTATTTATCTCTATTTATTTCATGCATTTTGAGTGAGGAGGTTCCTTTTACTGGAATGGATAGTGTATATGTGAACATGACAAGTGACTGATTTAAGAAAAAGATTGCAGAGGGCAGAGCCAACTCCACACACTGTGAACATCAGGTAGGTCTGGATAAAGTCCTTCAAGACTTAGTCAAGGCCCTTGGTCCTGTGAATGTTTGAGGCCCCAGTGTAGGGGAATGCCAGGAGAGGGAAGCAGGAGTGGGTGGGTTGGTGAGCAGGGGGAGGGGGGAATGCTATAGGGGGGTTTCTGAGGGGAAAAGAGGAAAGGAGAGAACATTTGAAATGTAAATAAAGAAAAATCTATTAAAAAATTGTCAGATACAGGTGATACCCACCAACCCTAGTCCTCAACCACAAGACCCACCTCTCCCCATCCAAAACCACTACAGGGAGGTCACAATAGCATGTAGGATGGTCCTTTATCCAATGCATTTTGCATGGCAGTGTAAGTGAATGCCATGATAAGGTTAGGCCTGTAGAAGCTGGTGTGGAAGATGTACACAAGTTAGCCTGCCTGAACACCTGAGTATCCAAGCACCCCTGCACCCATAAATCTTCTCTTACCCTACATCTCTTTCTAGTCCTGCCATAGTGGTGGCATTCCATCCCTTGGCTGGTGATGTAGGTGGTACATCTCTCTTCCACAGGTCTGGTCCCATAGCCAACCATAGTTGGCAGGGATGTAAATCCAAACTCTCTTCAGTGACTGGAGATGAGGTCTGCACTAGTGAACAGGGTCCCTTTAAATGGCCTGCACAGCCCAGCATCAGCTTCATAATACATCTGCATTTGTCTTAGAGTTCGGAAATGTCTGTTGCATATTTTTGATTTAAGGTTATTTTTAGAATTTTCTCTATGAGTACTGTATTATGTCATTTATACCTTTTAATTCTTTACCTTCAACTTCTACCATACCTCCCAGCTCCTCTGAAATTCATTAGGACACATTCAGCATTTGATTTTTGCATGTCAGTGCAGAGAAATAGGTTGGTGTGTATATGTGCAGTGTAGTGACAAAATTTTTAAAATTCCCATTGTCATTTCTGCAAAATGGCCCCCATCTGTGTGTGTGTGTGTGTATGTGAAAGAGAGAGAGAAAGAGAGAGAGAGAGAGAGAGAGAGAGAGAGAGAGAGAGAGAGAGAGAGATGAGAACATCAAATTCCTCTTTTCCATGTACTTTGAAATACGCAATAAACTATCATTCACCTTGGTTGTCCTGACATATACTTGAATCACAAAAATGTGTTCTTCATAAACAACAGTACTTGTGTACAAAGGAGACCAATCTCCACAACCTTGGACCCTTTCCTTGTCCTTGCTATCCCCTAGATCTACCCATTCCAAACTTCTAGGATGTCAGTAATTTTAGGTTCCGTATATGAGAAAAAGAACATGTAAGTTGCTTAATGTCGTTTTATCACAGTTATGTCTTAGCTGTATTCTGGTGTGTGTGTGTGTGTGTGTGTGTGTGTGTGTGTGTGTGTGTGTGTGTGTTTATGCATGTATGTGTCCTCACTCACTCAATACTATTTAGACAGTTAGGTGGGTTTCATACAGTGACTGCAAGACTGTGCTGTAGTGAATATAGGAATATAGCCATCAGCATTTACCTTGTCTTTATGACATTAGCTATTATAACTGACAGTGATACTGCATCATGGTTTTGATTTAAATTTTACTGACAATTAATGATACTGGGAATTTAGTGAATGTTTTTTGTGGTGCTGTGGATAAAACCCATAGCCATGTGCATGTGAGCTGTAAAATATTCCCCCAAACTTGTGTTTAAATACTTAGTCTCCAGCTGTTTGTAGGGGTAGGATTTGTGGAATGTTTGCAGATGTGCAAATGTTTGCACATCTGCAAGTGAAGCCTGAGACATATAGTCCAGCCCTCTTTTCTGTACCGTCTGTGTTTCCTGCACTGCCCAGATGTGAGCAAGCACTTTGCAGTGTAGCCGCAATCTATCACCTACAGCTCTGCCTTCGGTGACATAATGAGGTGCAGTAAAATCAGCCATTCCTTTAGGTCTGCTATTTACTCACAGCAATGAGAGAAGTATTTGATACGCTAGACACATGCTCTGCAACCAAGATCAGATCCAAGGCTTCTGGAAGTCATGTATGATTTGTCTTTAGAAATATATTTGGCCTCAACTCTACACAAAGAACTACATATGGACAGGGTACCATAGTGCACACCTTTAATTGGAGCACTCAGGGGGCAGAGACAGGTAGATCTCTGTCAGTTTGAGGTCAACTTTATCTACATAATGAGTTTCAGGAGAACTAGGGGTACATAGTGAAACACTTTGTTGAAACAAAGAAAAAAAGACAAAAAAAAAAAAAAAAACCAAACAAACAGAAAAATGACCTATAGGTAACTGAGAAAAGCTTGGAGTGGGGGATGTGGTCTTCTCCAGGGACATACACACCAATCAGTATCTAGGGGCAAAGGTCATCCCTGAAAACATATATACATGTAACTTTATATGCACTGAGCATGTTATATTTAGAAATATATGTCTAAAATATATAAACAAACATATATACCTATATGTATAAACAAATAAATAGAAAGACAGACAGACAGACAGAAAGGTATATGGAAGATTGTGGAGGGAGGAAAGGGAAGAGGGAAACGCTATCATATTATAATCTCAAAAAATTTAAAGAAATAGTTTAAACACTTGTCCTCAATTTTGATTAGTTTATTGGTGTTTTAAAAAATATTTTGGGGTTGCTGAGATGGCTCAGTGTAAAAGCACTAGCTGTTGTCCCGGAGGTTCTAAATTCAATTCCCAACAACCACATGGTGGCTCACAACCATCAGTAATGTGATCTGATGCCCACTTCTGGCATGCAGGTATACATGCAGATAGAGCACTCATACATTTAAATAAATAAATAAATAAATAAATAAATAAATAAATAAAATATTAAAAGAATTAAAATTTATCTTCACTTTTAATACAAAAAGTTAAGTTTTACTGCCACATTTTTCAAAAAATGTTCCTGTCTTATAGATGGTTTCTTCACTGTTGATTGTTTCCTTTGACCTTCAGATCATTGTTTATTTGTTTTTATTAATAATAATAACAAATTACTGGGGAAAGAGTAGTGCCAAATATCTTATACATATCAGACAAATTGTATCATTAAAGAACAACCCTATAATGGAGGTTTTTAATTTGACATATTCCAGTATATTTTCACTCTTGTTGCCTGTTAGTATGCATGAGACCCTGAGTCCAACTTTAGAGTCATATTAAACAAATAAAAAAACATGAAATAGATGGAGAGAGATAGGCAGTCAGTTTCTCAAAATAAGTAAGCCAGAGTAATGAGCTCAAATTAATTAATTTTTTTTTTTTTGGTTTTTCGAGACAGGGTTTCTCTGTATAGCCCTGGCTGTCCTGGAACTCACTTTGTAGACCAGGCTGGCCTCGAACTCAGAAATCCTCCTGCCTCTGCCTCCCGAGTGCTGGGATTAAAGGCGTGTGCCACCACGCCCGGCTTCAAATTAATTTTTTTTAAGTATCACCAATGGAATGAACTACAGTTCAATGATTATGTAACATCACATTTTACCAATTTACAGAACATTTTACATATTTATCCTGATCTTTTAAGAAATTCCCCATTTTCAATATTTGTGCTATTTATCATCACTATCACCTTCACATGTCATCATTTTGACATATTCCAATATATTTTCACTCTTTTCGCCAAATGTGTGTCCAGCCTACAGAATGATTTGGTTTTCTTCTTTCCCTTCTATATTCAATCTGTGTGTCTTTCATTCATACAGATGCTCATCTCTGGGGACTCTATGTGCTCCTCTGGCTGGAAGATCCTTCAGACTTTTTGTCACATTGCCATTTCTAGAGCTTATGACTGCCTCAATAAATCAAGAAACTTTTGAGAGCAAAAATGTCTCAGATGTTTAAGGAGATTGGTGGTGACACAAGTCAGATGACACAGCAAGAACTGTGGCAGTCTAACCTCTTGTTTTTCTCTTGCAAACCTATAATGTCAAGGGAAATGCTAAAATAATAATGATTAATCTTGATGATAATGAGGGTGGTTGTGATGATAAATAGCACAAATATTGAAAATGGGGAATTTCTTAAAAGATCCGGATAAATGTGATAAATGTTCTGTAAATATGTTAAAATGTGATGTTACATAATCATTGAACTGTAGTTCATTCCATTGGTGATATTAAAAAAAATTAATTTGAGCTCATTACTCTGGCTTACTTATTTTGAGAAACTGACTGCCTATCCCTCACCATCTATTCCACAGTTGTTTATTTGTTTAATATGGTGGTAAAGTTGGGCTCAGGGCCTCATGCATACTAAGCAACTGCTCTACCACTGGGCTCAGCACTCAGGTCCTCCCTCAAAGTCAGTTCTCTTCCTAAATTGGCTTTTGTTTTCTCAGTAGTCTGAGCTCTGTTATGCTTTACAGTATTCTACTGTCTTCTATTCTGTAGTACAAACCCATATTGAAATCTACTAATGAGAGTTTTATGTCCATCCTCTTTTACTGTCTGTGATAATGTTTCCCCCAGAGCTCTTTTTAGCACTATCCAAACATATTTTCCTCTTCTGTTACTGCTTTCAATGTTTTAAAACATAAGTAAACACTCCTTGATGTCTATACAGTATCACCAAAATTATTGCCAGAATATCAGTGCATAAACAGGATACAGCAGTATATTAATAAGAAACTGGCTGAGAGGCATGGTCAATAATGAGTGTTATTTTTATCCCACTCACTATAGCTTATAGTTTTCAACTGAGTCCACAGCTTCGTGGTTATTTCTAGTGTAATTAGTAGTCTTTTATAGTTCTTTTTAAAGTATTATTACATTTATTTATTTATTTATCATTTATGGGGGTATCATGGCACACATGTAGACATCAGAAGACAGCTTTCAGGAGTCACTTCTCTACTGATTCAATCCTGAGTTCTGTGGCTTAAATTTGGGTTATCAAACTTGGTGGTGACTGTCTTTATCTACTAAGCCAAATTCATTTCCAGCCTTGGATTGGTGCATTTTTAAACTATGAAGAAAAATTTCCATCTGATCAAATATTGTTCTAAATTACTTGGTTGTATAAAATTAATTTAAAATATTTGTTGTTTTGATGTTGAATTCACATTTAAAGTAATCAAACTATACATGAAGGAGAAAGAAGAGGAAGAGGAGAAGGGGAGAAGGAGGAGAAGGAGAAGAAGGAGGAGAAGGAGGAGAAGGAGGAGAAGGAGNAGGAGGAGGAGAAGGAGGAGAAGGAGGAGAAGGAGGAGAAGGAGGAGAAGGAGGAGAAGGAGGAGAAGGAGAAGAAGTAGCAACTCTATAGGGCCCAAATACTACACAATAATAATCAATTTCTTTTTGCACTAAGAACTGTTTGTCAAATATCCACTCAATTTCATGCCAGAACCCTGATTTTTAGACTACTCTTCAACAAGAAGATATGGCCAAAAGAGAGGCTACAATTGACTTCCCAGAAAGCACTTGACAACAGACAAAGGAGTCTCATTCATACATTTGTAATGATTCCTCTTGCCTTTGTAATTTCCAATAACTTCTTCTTTCTTTATACTTCCAGCTCAGGTATAAACCTATGGATGGAAACAAAACCTTTCCCAGTGACTTCACCTTTGTGGGGCTCTTTACTCACAACAAAGCCTCAGGATTCCTGTTCAGTGTTATTTGTGCCACATTCTTCATGGCCATAGTGGCAAATGGGGTTATGATCTTTCTCATTCACATAGACCCTCACCTCCACACCCCCATGTACTTCCTTCTCAGCCACCTCTCCTTCATTGACATGATGTATATCTCCACCATTGTGCCTAAGATTTTGGTTGATTACATTATAGGCAAAGGGATCATTTCTTTTGCTGCCTGTACAGCCCAGTACTTTCTCTACATGGGCTTTGTAGGAGCCGAGTTCTTCCTGCTGGGACTTATGGCCTATGACCGCTATGTGGCCATCTGTAATCCACTCCGTTATCCTGTCCTCATGAGTCGGAGGGTCTGCTGGTTTATTTTGGCCAGCTCTTGGTTCGGCGGGGCTTTGGACAGTTTCCTTCTCACTCCCATCACTATGAGTCTCCCATTCTGTGCATCCCACAAGATCAATCACTTTTTCTGCGAGGCTCCCACAATGCTAAGGCTGGCCTGTGGTGACAAAGCCATATATGAAATGGTGATGTACATCTGCTGTGTTGTAATGCTGTTGGTCCCCTTCTCTGTGGTGATCACGTCCTATGCCCAGATATTGGTCACAGTACATCACATAAAGTCTGAAGAAGGGAGGAAGAAGGCTTTTGCCACCTGCTCATCACATGTGATTGTGGTGACATTGTTTTATGGGGCTGCTTTGTACACCTATATGCTTCCCCAAGCCTATCACACCCCACTCAAAGATAAAATCTTCTCAGCCTTTTATACTATCCTCACCCCCTTGCTCAACCCTGTTATTTATAGTCTGAGGAACAGAGATGTGGCAGGGGCTTTGAAGAGGGTGATAGCAAAACACAGAGGGGCCTGCAGTGTGGAAAGAAAATAATTACAAGAAGCTAACACACTTCTGCCTGTCTGAGATACATCATGGATAATGTAGATGGATAATGCAGCAATTTCAAAAGCCAGTTACATGAAAAGATGCACCAGAAACCTTTCCATCGAAGATAAGAAGGCGTGACATTTTGTGTATAAATGGTGCTAGCTTCTCATCCATCAGTGCCACTGGTTTTCTCCTTCTGTATTTCCATTGGCTGTAACTTGCTCTTGGGAATTCTTGTATTGCCATTCACGTACATGGAGGTCCCAAAGTGTGTAGTTAGTATTACATATCAACTATCAGCGACCTTATAAGAACCTGTGAAACGCTTATGGATGACAACATTCAAATGACAACAATATGTTATAAAGTGCCACAGGGAATACCTACAGACACTCAACAATGTAATTTATAATATTCAGACATCTCGTTCCAGAGTAACAATTGAAAAGATTCTGCCTTATCTAGAGTTGAAGGTGGAAAAAAAAGGACTCCATGTATATGGCAATTTAAAGGCCAACTTACAGCAGAGCAGGATTCTATTGGATTTCTTACTCATTATATTGGGGTATGTAGCAATAGATATTTGAGAAGACATGGTTAATACAAGAGCAGTTCTACAATTATGTCCAAGGGTCTTTTCTAAATCATTGTGATTCTTGGACTCTAAGTGTAGATATTAGTGATAAGAGAAATAATGCCATCTTCTTTCCACTTCCAGAGAAATATTGGATAAAACATTTTTCTTCCATAGAACTTTTTCATTGGATTTAACATAAAATGAGAAAATTTGTAATTCATCTTTATATTTGTAAGTTACAACTAGAAAATACTTTTTGGAGAAAAACTAATATCATTTCTGTTTTAGTAAATTAAGAGTTAGGAAAAATATTCAGAGTGGATGCAGTCATAAAATCCATCTTCCCAACTTGGACCAACTCTGTGTGGTATAGTGTTGGTGTTTGACTCCTACCTGTTGGATAAAATTCAAGTTGTGTCCAATGACACCCATCTGCTTTGACAATAGTGGAAGAGCTGGACAGAGTGAGACTGCCTATTGTATTGAAAATGCTGCTGGGGCCAGGCGTGGTGGTGCACGTCTTTAAGCCCAGCACTCAGGAGGCAGAGGCAGGTGGATTTCTGAGTTCGAGGCCAGTTTGGTCTACAAAGTGAGTTCCAGGACAGCCAGGGCTACACAGAGAAACCCTGTTTTGAAAAAACAAAAAGAAAGAAAGAAAGAAAGAAAGAAAGAAAGAAAGAAAGAAAGAAAGAAAGAAAGAAAGAAAGAAAGAAAGAAAGAAAACGCTATGCTACTGGGAATTAGATACAAACTAATTATACAAACTAATTAGTCAAACTGAGCTGTCTTCTCTGAGTTCTATGCTGGCCTGACTGCCTGATTTGGGAGGCAGATCTGACCCTATTTGACTGAGTATAGGTAACCACCTTACAAAAGAGAAGTGGTCTTGGGGAGACTCCATATGAAGAATTGTATGAACTTTAAACATGAGACTATCTCAGAACAAACCACAGATGGGACTGTAAAGTTTGACAGCCATTGTGGAAGTCAATATGGAGATTGCTGAAAGAAAGAAAGAAAGAAAGAAAGAAAGAAAGAAAGAAAGAAAGAAAGGAAGGAAGGAAGGAAGAAAGAAAGAAAGAAAGAAAGAAAGAAAGAAAGGAAGGAAGGAAGGAAGGAAGGAAGGAAGGAAGGAAGGAAGGAAGAAAGAAAGAAAGAAAGAAAGAAAGAAAGAAAGAAAGAAAGAAAGAAAGAAAGAAAAGAAACAGAGATGTACCATATGAGCCATATATATCCTATTGGTTAAATACCTCCATGATAATGTCATACTTACATATTAGTTTATCGCAGTACAGTTCATAGTAGTTAAGCTATGGAGCCAACCAGCATCCACAACAGAGAATGGATAAAAAAGCATGGCAGATACGTACAATGGAATTTTTTTGTAATCCATTAAGGAAAATGAAGTTACATTGTTTTAGAGAGAAGGGATGCAGTGTAGGTAACCATACTAAGTAAGCCAGCCATAGAAAGACAAACATATGAGTTTCTTATCTGTAGTTTTTAGGTTGTTTAGGGATGCACAAAATCATATGTATACACTCACATATACACACATATGTAAAAATTGCCACTGCAATGTGATGTCCAATCTAGGAAATGAAGTAAGAATCCTAATAAATGAGAAAGGCTGGAGGGCAATAATGCATGGTACCTGTGTATCAGTCCTGGTGTATATTTGGATTAGGTAGGTTTCCTTACAGAACAGAACCAGTGGGGTGCGTGTGCATGTGTGTGCGCACATGTGTGTGTGTGTGTGTGTGTGTGTGTGCGTGTGTGTGTGTGTAAAATCATACAAAATCGTTATTTGGTTTTGATTTGGGGGGCTCATAGTCCCAAATAACAGTAAACAAGAAATTATTTTAAAAATAGATAATTCAGGCTGGTTTTCATTTCATATCAGGCCTCTTTCCCAAAGGCCGCATCTGTTGGGAGCTAGTTCAAAGACATCTCGAGGAATCAGTTGTGGTAAAAGGTGCTAAAACAAAACCTAGGAACTACAGGATTGCCCTCTTGGCAGCTGTGTCTGCCATACAACTGTTTGAAAGGACTATTACAAGAACTAGCTGGACTTCCACCAGTGCAAGAAGGCAATGACCATAAAAATTGCTGCTTTGAAGAATGAGAGCACTATATCCCTACCCTGTTTTATAACACCAGAAGAAAATCAGTGTACAGAGAGCCAGTCCAGACCAGCATAGGTGATATGCATTCTTTCCAGGGTTATCTCAAGTGGAGACGGTTATCCACATGAAAAGCTAAGTCAGTTTTTCTAGAAATCATGTAGTGTAATGTGATATTTTATCCAATAACTCATGGGAAGCCATGTTCAAAGAATTGTAGAACTTTAGGCAGTAGGGTGAACCTGAAAATGTCAAAAGTTCAGAGTTAGAAATGACCTTAGAAAGCCACCATCATTTTATTGTTGAGGCAACTACTCAAAGGAGAGATAATTGGCTCGAAGTTATATTTCTAAGTAATAATAGATTCCTTACTGGGACATAGTTTGAGGTTGAAAACCCTCACCATATCAGCCACCTTTCCTGGAAGACGCAGGTATTTTTCAACTATTCATTCTATTACATTCTTTTCACTGAACAGTAACTGGTGCTTTATAGTTTCTACAGTAGCACAATTGCTGATACTTTCAAATTAAACAATATTACAGTAATACTTCAGTGGTAAAGTTCTCTTTTGGAGGCTGACGTTTGCAGATGTGAGTACAGCTCTTTGGCATTTACTGTGTGTTTATGTATTATTAATGAGCATTTAGGATGACTGTGTAAATATATTTTATCCTGTCTATACTTACCAACAATCTTGCTTTTTAAATTTGATATAATAATGGTTTTAATGTAATTTCTGCTTTTGTACTTTCATTATACTTTACCTGAAAGAATGACCAATTCTCTTGTCATGTTTTTGTACTATATTTGTGAATACAATTTTATGACTCTTTTTTGTTCATTTAATGACTACCTTTCTTTCATTATGGAAACATATGAGAATTGCTTTCTGCTCTATAATCTGTCATTTGTTGTAGATTAAAGCTTATTTTTCTGTGAATAAGACTTATTTAGCCGGGCAGTGGTGGCACACGCCTTTAATCCCAGCACTTGGGAGGCAGAGGCAGGCTACAAAGTGAGTTCCAGGATAGCCAGGACTATACAGAGAAACCCTGTCTCGAAAAACAAACAAACAAACAAACAAACAAATAAATAAATAAATAAATAAATAAATAAATAAACAAACTGACTTATTTAAAAAGTACTATTCTTTAAATTATAAAAAAATAATTCAATATTCTAAAATTTTCAATATACTGTTGTTGTCCAAGATTTCCCTCAACATTTGTTGAAGGTGATATATTTTCTTCAGTTTATATATTTTGTTTCTTTGTTTAAAATCAAATATCTTTAGTTTTATGAACTTATATCATTAAGGTATATGTCTGCTTTTATGACACTACCATGCTGTTTTTATTACTATGGCTCTGGGATTGTTTTGGTTATTGTTGGTCTTTTAAGTTTCCATATTAACTTGAAGATTTGTCTCAGTGTCTGCCAAGAATATCTGTTGGATCTCATTGGCATTGTATTGAATCTGTAGGCCCATTCACAATATTGATTATTCTAATACATGAGCATGGGAGGTTTTTTTCATCTTCCAGTGTCTTCCTCAATTTCTTTCTTGAGTGACTTCATGTTTTTATTGTAGAAGTTTGTCATAGAAGTCTTTCATCTCCTTGGTTAAATTTGTGTGTGTGTGTGTGTGTGTGTGTGTTGTATATGAGGTGGTTTCATTGATTTCTTTTTCAGTATGTTTTTATTGATATATAGGAAGGCTACTAGTTTTTTGTTTTAACTGTGTGGTGCCTTGAATAAGAATGGTCCCCATAGAACTTTCTGTTTGAATAATTCTCCACAGGGGAAGCTGTTTGGGAAGAATTAGGAGGTGTCACTGTGTTGGAAGAGTTGTGTCACAGGGATGGGCTTTGAGGTTTCAAAAGCCTCCTCCCGTGCACAGTGTACTCTCTGCCTCTTGACTGCAGATTAAAAAGTGAATTCTCAGCTGTTTTTGTCTCTTTGTCATCATGGATTCAAGACTCTGCAATCTTAACTTCAAATACTTTCTTTTATAGGTTGCCTTGGTCATTGTGTTCTGTCATAGCAAGAGAAGAGTAATTAAGACATTCTGTATCTTGATGCTTTGCTGAATAACATGCTATGTATTGGATCATATCATCTGCAAAATGGAGTACCTTCACTCCTCTTTTCCAATTTGTATCCATTTTATTTCCTTCTTTTCTCTTAATGTTCTATCAAAGGCTTTAAGTACATTGATCCATAATGGAGAGAAATGACATCTTTGTTTTGTTCCTGATTTTAGTGGAAATACTTTGTGTTATTCTCCATTTATTATGGTATTGACTATATTGTGGCATTTCTCATGTTGATATTTCATGGGCACAGCTTTCTTGTTATATATAGATGATTCCATCTCAAATCAATGGCCTGATCTTCTGAATCTGACCATTTATATCCTTCTTTCATGATGTTTACTAAGCTTTCCATGTGTGGTTTGTGTTATAGATATATCAAATGGGGTTGGACTTTCAAAAGTCAGTTTTATTCTCTGCATTTTGACCAGTTGTAGTGACAATTTCGTAGTTTTGGGTTCTTTTAAAATGACAGAAATTATATAAGAATGTATTTTTGTTTTAATCCCAGGTATGATATATGGTAATTCACTGAAGAATAATACCTCAGACTCAAATAGTATGTAAACACAAACAACATTTTATTCTTTAGAAGTCCAGCATGATGGTATCTCTCATTACCAAGATAGACAACCAAGTGAGCTCACAGGGCCAGATTTAAAGCACATTAAAGGAATTCCATGGTAGGTGACCTTTATCTTACTTCATCTCTAGGAACATTCCAGAACCATTACCGGAATGTGGAGGCAAGGAACAGTTGGTGAGGAGATCTAGAAACTGTTGCTAACCCATTGTCCTTGCCTCAGGTCAGGTGGCAGGACAGTTTCTGAGGCCTGGGCTTGCCTGGACTTGGAAACAGAGATTTAGGACTTTTCTCCTCAAAGCCAATTTGAAGCCTGTCATGGAGCCTGCCTAGCCTTCTCATTTCCTTCAGTTTTGAGCCATCCCAAATCCTTGAGATGTTTCTACAGGCTGGTATTATTGTTTGAGAATAAATCCATTCCTTAAGAAACCTAACTAAAGCGTTTATTATGCAGGGACCACAAGCCAAAACTAATATCAGTAGGATCTGTCTTGTATTCTCTAAGGCCAGGGATTATTTGACCACTTAGAAACAACATTACTTACCTAAGGCTACACAGAGTCCCCCCTGCTGGAGAAACAGCAAGTCTCTGCCTCTTCTGTAAAACTACTTCTTCCAGAGAGGATAGAGAATCCTGCACAGGGCCATTATGGACTTTTCCATTTCTTATATATCTGCATCTATTGCCATCCATAGGGCCTTGTAGGGCTGAGGCTCCTACACTAGCAACTCCAGCTAAGGAGAGAACCTGGTAACATAGCTTGAAATGATCACCTTTTTAACTCAATTGTTTGGAGGTGCTAGCTGATTGAAGACATCTTCCCTCACAGTAATAAGTCACTCTGAGTACAAGTTGTACTAGAACATAAAAATAAGTTGTATTTACAACTAGGTCATAAGTGCATGGAGTAAGTGCTGAGGTACAAGCTCACCAAGTATTCTCTGGGGGCAACATATATCCTGAAAATAGGCTGGGGGTGCCTTATTTCCAATGCAGAACCCCTGTCTGGTAACCAACAGTTCTGTGTTAAGTCCAAGAAGAGGGGGTTTAAGAACTGGCAGTCTGGTCAGCCTTTTTACCAGTCACTGTGTATTTGATGACAGGTTGTTGCATTACCCCTGGGGGTTCCCATATATTAGGGGGCAGTGGCAGATACAGCAACATGTAAGCAGCAAGTAATCAGGATTAGGAGCACTGGAATCACAGTTTCAGCAGATTGACAGGGTGTAGGGTGACCTTCCTTCATTCTTGTGGTGTTTCACCTGGAAGTCTCCTCTACTGGGACCTCAATCATTGGATTGTCTCTTTCCTGGCAGGTTTAACATGGGAGTAGTATATCAACTTTTTGACCCTGTCTACCTTAACAGCAATTGGCATGGTCAGGATTATGGTGTATGGTCCTTTCCATTGAGGTTCCAGAGTCTTGTGGTTAGGTCTCTTATTCCAGACTTCATCATCTGGTTCAAAGAATTAGAGGCTAGGGGGAGAAGCAGACTCATAAACCTGGCAGATGGCAGGCCAGAGTTGATTCTGGACTTAAAGGGGACTTAAAAACTGGGCTTTCAAGGACTTAAAAAACATATGTTGGTCATATTCAACTAAAATACCAGTGTGAAGGTTAGGGGCCCTCCAATAAGATCTCAAAATGGGGGACACCTAAAGTATAGGGGGTTTTCCTATCCCTATGTAAGGTATAAAGTAGGAGAGAAGCCCAGTCATCTCCACTTTCAAAGATTAATTTAGTCAAGGCCTCCTTTGGGGTCTGATTCATCCTCTCTACTTGCCCTGAACTCTGGGGTCTCTATGCACAATGTAATTTCCAATTGGTCCCCAGAACTTGTGCTAGAGATTGGGTTACCTGAGAGATGAATGCTGGCCCACTGTCAGACTCAAGCACTGTAGACAAATCATACCTGGATATGACAAGGTTGCTGCATTACCCCCTGGGGGTACCCATATAGTAGCAGGCTAGTGGCAGGTGCTGCCAAGAAGCTTCTTTGCCACTACATTGGCAGGCTCCTTTATAGGGTAAGCTTCTACCAATCTTAAAAAGGTATCTATAAAATTTAACAAATATTTGTATCCATATGTTCCTGATTTTATTTCTGTATAATCTATTTCACAATTAGGCCCTGGCAATTGACCCCTGATTCTGGTTCCTGTAGCAACTCCTTGATTGGGGCCTCAGGAGCTCACAGCCTGGTGGGTGGTCAGTCAGAGATTACTTGATCAACCAGTGTACGCAGTCAAATATTTTGTTCCTTGTCCCTTACAGCAGTTCCTTCAGTTTTCAGTGACCAGGTCTGAAGCTTGATGAATCTCATGGATGAGTTGCTTAGTAAATTCCTTGGTTAAGATAGTGCAGGCTTCAGTGGTCAGCAACCATCTGCCTCTTCTGTAAAATTTTTGGCATTTTGTCTGATGTAATTTGTCTTCAAAATCCCAGAAGTATATTTAGGAATGGCTGGGAGTGCAGGGGGCAGCAACCTACCAGGATGTTGGCACTGGAAGCTTGGGTGGCCTCCCTTTGGCTTTAGCAGCTAGCCTGGTGCCTCAGCTATTTCTGATGCCTGGGTCAATAAATTATGGCCACTTTGAGAGGAAGCCTATATTCCTTCCTCATTTTTGATGGTTTTTCCTTCATCAGTTAATAATCCCATCTGCTGTGGTCAGTGTAAATGTTAGCTATGGCTCTTTTTGCGAGTTTTTAAGCCTGTGTTAGAGTTGTGGGGGCTGAAGTACCTGGCAGCAAAGCAGTTGTACAAATAACAGAGTCCAACTCCATTATCACTACCCCATGTATACCTGATTTTGAAAGACCCACAATGTGAGGACTCCCCCACGTTCCGACTTAGGAGAGGCGATACCTCAAATCACTCACGAGAAACCGTCTTGATGCAAACTGCAAGAGGACTTTTTATTCCGGAGCGCTCTGAGGCCCACAGTCATACACCACACAGAGTTAGAGGACCGTGGACCCCAAATAGCTGGGGTAGGGGTTATTTTAAAGGAAAAAACCACAACTCAAGGGGGGGAGGGCATTGTTGAAAAATACCAAAAATACCAGTTAAGAGTCACAAGGAAGAGGAAAGTCAAGACAGTTTCAATGAGCCTATAGCAATAGCACATTTGTATAGCGGGTTCCAGCATTGGTCAGGGTGGGTCAGTGTGGGTCAGGGTGACTTTCTTTGAACAAACACTCCCTGAACCCAGGAAGCAGGTGGGTGGAAGAATGTCGCTATTTGTTTTATGATTGGCATACCTTGGAGCATTGAGTCACAACGGTCACATTCTCAAGCCTGGGTGTAAGGCCTAGTTTTTATGTTATGTTTTTTCATTCCCCACTTCTACTTGTTAGTAGTTTTAATCCTAGAACTATACACTATCTTCTCCTTGAAGGACTTGATCCTTTAGGGGATTTTAGGGAAATGGTACTGTTCTCTCAAAACTAAAAGCTGCACTGCATTAATTCTTGCTCTAATGAAGGTGACTAGCCTATTTATAATATAGGGACCTATCATAAGAAGCAATAGAATTGCCAATGGTCTCATCAAAGTAGAAATTAAAGTGGTCAGCCACGGAGTCTTATTAAACAAACTTTCATAGTATGCCTGACTGGCATCTCTTTCTCTTTGCCTTTTTACCTAGTCTTTCTCTCAACTTAGCCATAGAATTTCTGATGGTTCCTGAGTGATCTACATAGAAACAACATTTTTCTTTTAAGGCAGCACACAATCCTCCTTCTTTCAAGAATAATAGGTCTAAGCCTCTTCTGTTTTGTAATACTATTTCAGATAGAGAGGCAACCAACTCCTCTAGCTCTGATAATGACTGTTCTAGAGTTCAAAAATCTTGAGACATAACAGATCTAAGTTCTTCAAAATAATGAGGCATCCAGATTAAAGCAGTGGACTTGTGCCTACTCAGGCTGCCACTCCCATTCCCAGGATGACCGCCAGAGTCAGGGTCACTGGCTCTCTGCGAAAATGAATAGCACGTCTATCATAATGTCTTCAAGAGTATTGGCAGGATGATAAAGCACTCTAGGGACCAACTGAACAAGTACACTGTAGTCATTGAAATTATCAAAAACAGCAGCAAATACACAAGGGGTTAATCCAGTGCTGCAAGCCCACCACTTATCTAGTCCAGGAAACAGGTACCTGGTATCTGATGTTTTAGAGATATTCAGAATCTCATTGCAGAGAGGTTGGTGGTCTGCGGGGTGGGGAAACAGCATTTTCAACAAATGGTGCTGGTTCAACTGATGGTCAGCATGTAGAAGAATGTAAATCAGCCCTTTCTTATCTCCTTGTACAAAGCTCAAATCCAAATGGATCAAGGACATCCACATAAAACCAGATATGCTGAATCTAATAGAAAGGAAAGTGGGGAAGAGCCTCAAACACATAGGCACAGGGAAACTTTCCTGAACAGAACACCAATGGCTTATGCTCTAAGATCAACAGTAGACAAATGGGACCTCATAAAATTGCAAAGTTTCTGTAAGGCAAAGGATGCTGTCAATAGGACAAAATGGCAACCCACAGATTGGGAAACGATCTTTACCAATCCTACATCTGATAGAGGGCTAATATCCAATATATACAAAGAACTCAAGAAGTTAGACTCCAGGGAACCCAATAACCCTATTTAGAAATGGAGTACAAAGCTCAACAGAGAATTCTCAGCTGAGGAATATTGAATGACTGAGAAGCACCTCAAGAATGTTCCTTAGTCATCATGGAAATTCAAATCAGAATGATGGTGCTGAGATTCTACCTCACACCAGTCAGAATGGCTAAGATCAAAAATTCAAGTGACAGCAGATGATGGTGAGGATGTGAAGAAAGAGGAACACTCCTCCATTGTTGGTGGCATTGCAAGCTAGTATTACCACTCTGGAAATCAGTCTGGCAGTTCCTGAGAAAATTGGAAATGGTTCTACCTGAAGACCCAGCTATACCACTCCTGGGCATATACCCAAAAGATGCTCCATATAACAAGGACACATGCTCTACTATGTTTATAGCAACATTATTTACAATAGCCAGAAGCTAGAAAGAACCCAGATGTCCCTGAACAGAGGAATGGATACAGAAAATGAGTACATTTACACAATGGAGTACTATCAGCTATTAAAAACAATGGCTTCATGAAATTCTCAGGCAAATGGATGGAACTAGAAAATATCATCCTGAGTGAGGTATCCCAGACACAAAAGAACACATATGACATTGACTCACTGATAAGTGGATATTAGCCCAAAAGCTCACAATGCCTGTGACACAACCCACACCATATGGAACTTAAGAGGAAGGTAGATCAGGGTGTGGATACTTCAGTCCTCCATTGAGAGGGAAAGAGGATAATCGAGGGATGTGGAGGGAGGGGGGATCTGGAAAGGAGAGAGGAGTTGGAGAAAACAAGGTGGGCAGTATCAGGTACTGGAGAGGATGGGAGAAAGATACAGAGCCTCAGGAAATGGAATCAAAACATGTAGCAGTAGGGGACGAGGAACTGGGGATAGCCACTGAAGGTTCCCAAACTCCATGGAAAGGAGAGGGTCCCAGAACCCTATGGGTATGAGATTATTGGAAAAGTGCAGAGAAGGGTAGATAGAACTTGTAGAGACCACCTCCAGTAGATAGGCACAGCCCGCAGCCAAGGGAAGGGACCACCTACCCATCTCAAAGTTTTTAACACAAATATTCCTGTTCAAAGAAAGAACAGGGACAAAAATGGAGCAGAGACTGAAGGAAGGGCCATCTGGGGACTGCCTTACCTGAGGGTCCATCTTGTCTGCAGACACCAAACCTGTTGCTGTGGTTAAGAGATGCTTGCTGATAGGAAACTTGTGTGGCTGTTCCTTGGGAGTTTAGGCCAGCAACCTGTCAATGCAGATGTGGATGCTTGGAGCCAACCATCAGACTGATCTCAGGAACTTAGGTGGGGGAGCTGGTGGAAGGACTGGAGGAGCAGAGGGGGCTTGCAACCCCATAGAAAGAACAACATTGGCTGGCTGGATCACCCAGTGCTCTCAGGGATTAGACTACCAACCAAGGAGTGTATAGGACGCTGCACTCTGGATCAGTGGGTGGGAGAGGGTAGGTGGGGTTGGAAGAGCACCCTCATAGAGGCAAAGGGGAAGGAAAAGAGGGCAGATATGGGATGAGGGGCTTGTGGAAGGGTTACTCGGAAGTGGGATATCATTTGAGATATAAATGAATGAAATGATTAATAAATAAACCCATTTTTTTGCTTACAAGTGGTTTATGGGCACTATTTTATTCGTATTTCATGCATAGTATGAACCCAGTCTTGAAATATCTCTATACTGTGTTGATTTAAAGCTCTAGTTCCTCCTGCCCTAAGCCCATTCATGAATAACTTAGGATGCTACCTACAAAACCTTTCTTGAAAGGATTGATAATCAGTTTCCATACAAAGTTATAAGATTCTGATAACATAAAATAGCACCAATTCTAGCACATCCTTGTGTTGTACTGTTCCAAAAGTCAGATATATGATAACCATCACGCAGAGTGTGATTCCTGGATCCACACATCCTTCATGGGACATCATATTTCAGAACCCAGAAGAATTTTAGGCCAGCATAAAAGATCCACCTCAGAAGTTCAGCTTGTGTTCAAAGGTAAACTTCTAGTAGAAGTCTATGCTTTAATGTGGAATTCAACAACTGAGATGCAAATTCTGGCTTTAAGTCTCTGTGGGTAAGATTCTCTTGGGATAGTGCATTTACAGTCATCACAATTGCAGTGCCTAACAAAAGCCAAGAACAGCACGTCTGTGCAGTAGGTGTACTAGATACTTTTTCTTGCTGTGATAAAACGCCATGACCAAAGCAGCTCATGAGTTAAATTTAGCTTGCACTTTCTGAGAGTCCTTAATAGTGGCAGGGGCGTAGAAACAGGCTGGAACAAGAACCTGGGAGATCACATCTTCAACCACACAGAGAGAACATAGAAAGAATTGGAAATGGGGCGAGGCCAGAAATTCTCAAAGCCTACCCCAGTGAGCTACTGCCTAAAGCAGGGTTTACACCTCCTTATGGTTCCTTAATGTGTCCAAACAGCACCACCAATGGGGACCAAGTGGTCAAATACGAAACTCAGTGGGACATTTCTCATTGTGTCACACAGTAGGATTTATAGACCATTACCCATTCTGAAAACTCCTCCGACATGTGCACACAAAAATAATGTAAATCATTGAATTAATAACTGGAAACATGGGGTACTCTTTTCTTAGAATAGGGAAGAATGTGGATTTTAAATATAAAGAAAATAGGTTTTACACAGGCCTTGTCATGTAGCTGTTATGTAACCTTAGCTGGTTACTTTTCAAATCTCTTTATGTTCCATTTTGTTTGCCTACAATCTGGACCAAAAGAATCCCTCCCTCGTTCAAGAGTATTAAAACAAAGATGGCCCTGGAAAACTGTTTTTATTGTTTTTCTCATCTGTGTTATATTTTCAAACTGTTAGCGGATTTCCAGATCCTATCCGTTGCAAATGTTACAGAAATAAAATATATAAAAAGGAAGAAAAAAAGATACTGAAGAAATGAAAGTTGGGCCCAACTCTGACCTAAAGGGACCTAAAGAAAAAGGGGATAGCGCCAGATGCTTCGCCGATGTCCAGCAGGGGACGCTGCAGGCGGCGGAGACAGAGACGCGACCGGAAGTCAGACTGGCGGCTCTGTGCGCCTGCGACGACTCCTCCTGCTTCCGCTGGTGGCCCAGGGCTGTGCTCGGTTCTCTCAGTTCGACCCTGTGCTGTAGCCATGCCGCTAGAAAACCTAGAAGAAGAGGGGCTGCCCAAGAACCCCGACCTGCGCATCGCGCAGCTGCGGTTTCTGCTTAGCCTGCCGGAGCACCGCGGGGACGCGGCGGTGCGCGAGGAGTTGATGGCGGCCGTCCGGGAAAACAGTGAGGCCCGCGAGCGCCGAGTCAGCGGCCTAGGCAGGGCAGTCGGGGAGCCTGGCGGGCGACTCCGTCGAGGCTTCATGGAGAACCCAAGGGAATCCTCCTGGACCCGAGAGGGGCTTGTTTGCCTTAGTGGGTTCTTCCCCGCCGCGAGACGTTCAGGAAAGCCTCGGGTGCTTGACGCCCAGCCAAGGCTCCGCGGCTTTAGTGATGCCTGTCGGTGTTTAGCTGCCTGCCAAGAGACAGTCAGGGTTCTGACCCTAGTAATTGAATAGAATCAGTGTCCTTTCCCTGACATGAGGACTCCTTTGGAACAGGAGCCGACCAGACCAAACTGAGGATTCGATTCCCCTCCCTTTGGCCTTAGTCGCGATAAGATCGCGATGAGATCGGCTCTCAAGCTGGCTCCCAGCTTCAAACCTTAGCTAAGCTGCCCAGGCCCACAGTTGTGAGGCGTCTGCTAGCTGACCTTCGGTGGGGTGGGAAAAGCAAGCAGACTCTAACAGGGTTACCTCATAATGCGTGATTTATGGCTTTTAGATATGGCTCCTTATTATGAAGCCTTGTGTAAATCCCTCGACTGGCAGATGGACATGGATCTCCTCAGTAAAATGAAGAAAGCAAATGAAGAAGAGTTGAAACGTTTGGATGAGGAGTTGGAGGACGCAGAGAAGAATCTGGGAGAAAGTGAAATTCGAGATGCAATGATGGCAAAAGCAGAGTACCTCTGTCAGATAGGTGACAAGGTCAGTAGAGATGCTCTGTCCTCTCTGGGTAGGTGACAGGGTCAGTGGAGATGCTCTGCCCTCTCTGGAGATGAGAGATGCTCCCTCTATTCTGGAGGTACAGACCAATGTTGTACATCAGTGCAAATGAGTAATATCTCACTGGATAAGTGAATCTTTTTTTTTTTTTTAACTAGAAGGATAATTATCTTTACCTGTACTGAAGAGTCAGTACAGAAACAGTAGATACATGATAATGTTGCAGCACCCAATTCGCTGCTCTTAACAGAGCAAGGTGTGTGTTAGTCTTCATTACTGTGTCATTAAAAACAAATACCCATGAGGCTGGAGAGAAGAGGCTCGGTGGTTTAAGGGTATATACTGCAGATCATCTTGGAGTAGACCTAAATGCAGTTCCCACCATCCACATCAAGAGGTTCACAACACCAGCTCCCAGGTATCTGATACCTCTAGCCTCCAAAGACATCTGCATTCATGTACACATGCCCCCAGACACACATACACATACTTGAAAATAATAAAAATACTTCTCCAGAACAAAACAAGGGTGCAGAGAGTTTTTTGCCCCCTCTGTTTACAACATTGGGTTCATTCTCAGTAGTTAACTTATGTGGTTGGGAAGCAATTATTGTACATCTTAAAAGGTTTACAGCTGCCGGGTGGTGGGGGCACATGCCTTTAATCCCAGCACTTGGGAGGCAGAGGCAGGTGTATGTCTTGTAGAAAATGAGTAGTGAGCATGTATTTGTGTGCATGAGATCACTGTATGTTCCACGACTCCTCCTCTTCCATGTATCTGTCACTGCATCTCAGAGAACATTGTTAACGTTCTGGTTCACCGCTGCCGCATCCACTTTTTGAGTAGGTTGTCTGTTCAGTTGGTAGGGATGCACAAATTGCTTCAGCTGGTTTTGCTTTAACCAGCTGTAATAGTTGTTTTCTCAAACAAATTGCTGTGGTGAAAAACATGTTCTTATGTCTCCTAGTATATATATGCTAGTGTTTTGGGTTTTGGTTTTGGTTTTGGTTTTTGTTGTTTTCTGTTTTGAAACAGGGTTTCTTTGTGTAGCCCTAGCTGTCTTGGAACTAGCTCTGTAGACCAGGCTGACCTCAAACACACAGAGATCTGCTTGCTTCTGCCTCCCAAACTCTGGGATTTAAAGTGGTGTGCCTCCACTGCACATACATGCTAATGTTTCTTTAGGATACTGTTTAGTCTGAGGTGAAATTGCTGGGAGAGTGAACACTTATTTTCCTATGTGTGGCCATTTGTTCTAAGTAATCCTAGTGCTGGATCTACTCTTTAGCATTTCATGTAGGATGACATGGTTCCAGTATTTAAAATTAGTGTGAGCTCTTGGATCAATGGCCTGGGTTATATTTCCAGCCCGAATAGTCATTATTTACTGCAGCAGCAGTTTTCTCATGTAAAATAGGATGATGCGTTTCTACCTACTGCTATTTAAAGATACAGAGAAAGAGTTTAGAACTGCACTAGCCCAAAGAAAGGGCTTAAATTATAAACTGTTGAATTTTAATTTAAAACTTTTTAAAAAAAATTTAAATTTAGTAGGGGTCATTTTTAAAACTTAGAAATATAGTGGGGGAAAAAACCTTGAAATGTAGTATGAGTATGGTTTGGTTTGAAAAGGTAGTCAGTATGTATGTGACTGAGTGACTTGAAGGTTTTGTTTCAGGTCTTGAATTTAATCATTATGGCTTAGTCAGCATTGGGTGATTGCTGTTTGTGTTAATGCTATATTCCTTCTATGTTGGCTTACAGCATTGTCCCCAAAAGAATGTTCAGGTATTTTTCTTTTACTGAGTGTTTCTAAATGTTTAATGGTTGCAGTGGTTTTATTATTACTTGTATTTATCATCAATTTGTTGACACTTAGTTCATTGCAGACGTTAGTATAGGTCTCTCTAGACAGTCTTGTTGTCTTTTAACTTGACTTGTGATTACCTTTATTTTTGATACAAAATGGCATAAACTCACCTACCATTTTAACTTTACTCTGCAAACTTGCAGTCATCCATTTCTTCCCAAATCCCCGGTTCCCTAGTGAGGAACAGTATTGCATTTCCAGGTCTGGGTACTAGGCATGCTCACTGCTGTTCTGACAATTCCTTTTATACATTTATGAAGTGTGACTAATGATTGTGGAACATGCTAACCAGTTATGTCTGAAGAAACACCAAGTATAAAAGTGATTTTTATCACTGTTCTTGCAAAGCAGAACAAACTTTCAGTTGAGATGAGATTGCATATGCATCTGTTGAGTGGTCTAACCAGTGACACGAGCCACTTAAAATGATTATGAATTTATAGTGAACTTATTTGGAAGTAATGCTAATTGTTACAGGCAGAAACACATTGTCTATTATGTGCTTTTCATATATTGTTCTCAGAATGAAGTGTTCCCCCAGGCATTGTCTATACTTTTCTCAGCTAAAGGAACCCTTGGTCTTTATCCCAATGTCCCTTTCACTGATATCTGACTTCAGCTCTACTTCTGTGCTGCCAACCATTCTCAGGAAAATCCAGGAAGCGATGGCTTTGCTAAAGTGTGTACTTTTCACCCCTTTGACCTTGAATTTGACAGGAAGGAGCTTTGACAGCTTTTCGCAAGACATATGATAAGACTGTGGCCCTGGGTCACCGACTGGATATTGTATTCTATCTCCTAAGGATCGGACTCTTTTATATGGATAATGACCTCATTACTCGAAACACAGAAAAGGCCAAAAGGTACAATTAGCAGTGGATATGACCCTGGAGGTTATGGGCTGTTAATAGTAAGTTATTAATAAGTTGGTAAGCCCACATTTCCCCATTTTGTTTTGCTTACAACTGTGGAATTTGGTCCAAGAGTTGACATACTTGCTGAATAAAATACTTAAAATTTTTTTCTTTTAAAAAAACTTTAAGAATTAGCATGTTTCTGTTGTGTTTTTTGCTAGCCTAATAGAGGAAGGCGGAGACTGGGACAGGCGAAACAGGCTGAAAGTGTACCAAGGCTTATATTGTGTGGCTATCCGTGACTTCAAACAGGCAGCAGAGCTCTTTCTTGACACTGTTTCTACATTTACATCCTATGAGCTCATGGATTACAAGACCTTTGTGACTTACACTGTTTACGTCAGTATGATTGCCTTAGAAAGACCAGATCTCAGGGAAAAGGTAAAGAAACCTTAATATCCTTTTAAAGACTGTTTCATGCTTTCCTAACTTAAATACACAAAAATCATTAAAATGTTCATTTTTTGTTGTTTGATTGATTGATTGATTGGTTGGTTTTGTCTTAATACCCAGGTCATTAAAGGGGCAGAGATTCTTGAAGTGTTGCACAGTCTTCCAGCAGTTCGGCAGTACCTGTTTTCTCTCTATGAATGCCGTTATTCAGTTTTCTTCCAGTCATTAGGTAAGGATCTGACTTCATCTTCTGGTCCTGTGGGTACATAGCACAGCACGGTATAAGCATTTATAAGAGATGCAGTGGCTTGAGAGCTGCAGGTCTTAATACTTAGATTCTGCCTATTGTGCTGAGTTAAGGCCCCCAAACTTGGTGTATTTTATAAATCACCAAATGTGAGAATGATATGTGTGTGTTTGATGCATATGTGAAAGCCTTTCAGGTTGCTTCTCTTCTATTGTGTGTGTCCTGGAGATTGAACTCAGGTCATCAGGCTTGGCAGTAGATGCCTTTACCTGCTGAGCTATGCCAAGGAAGCATCAGGCATGGCTCTAGCATCTGATGAAGGGTTAACACTAGAACTAGGAATCTTGGCTGCACAGTGTTACCCAAAAGACAACAGAGACAAGCACAGGCAACTGAAAGCACTCCATCACTGAGAGGTCTCACAGAAGGGAAAACCCAAAGAAATCATAAATATGATGCAATGGAGCAAAGCAAACAAAACAGAAAAAGGAGGAATGTCCAGTGACCATGAGACAGGATGGAAGGGAGCAGACTGCACTCTTGCCAACAGTAAAGTACACGTGACCAATAAGATTCCCTTTTTCTTCTCAAACTACCAAATGTGGAGATAGGTTCTTTCAAATACTATGAACTGGTACAATGTTCCTAGGGACAGTATGGTCAAGGTATACTGATATTTATGTAAAGTTCAGTGTCTTAGACTATCTACGTGTTCAAAACAGGATAACTTTTACAAGGCTGAGCTGAAATCTTAGAAACTTTCTATCAGTAGATAATAAATTCAGGGACACAGTACACTCAACATCCCTTCAACAACTGGAAGTTGTAAGGAACTTGACTTGATTGAAACCTATGTACATAGTCCCTGAGAGAGCAGTACAACCACTTGATTGAAACAGCACACCATTGGTATAGTGACATGAAAAGCTTTTCCGTCCTTCATTGTGACAAGAAAAAGCAAGTTGGAGAGCAGAATATGAAATAGAACTACAATATGTCCAGAAACTTGGTAACTGCTGCCTGAAAAGAAATACTTGCAACACCATGTTAGTTACTGGTTTATAGGATCCTGTTAGAAAGTTGTCTAGTGTGTACCTAATTTTTTTTTTTTTTAGTTGTTAAAGTATTAAGTACCAGGAAAGATTGTGTAAATAAATGTGTGTGGTTTGGGAGAGGGAAATACAATGCTTTTCACTTGCGGTTATACTCAATTTCTAGAAACAATCACACACTGTCTGGCAGAGGATTCTATTCTTCCCCTTGTTCAGCTTGTCTCGATCCCGTTAGACTTTGCAGTCTTTCTATTTCTGAACTCAGTTATCATCATCATGCCTTGGGACTGTGCTTACTAACATTATTGTCTATAATGTTCTCTGCTTAGGCAGTTTCTTGGAATTCTTTCCTGCCCACTGCCCCAGGAAGGGCTTCCCAAACATGCTGCCTCTGCCATTTTCTTCATAGAACTTATACTTGCATCATGGTTTCATAACCAGAGCAGAAGCATATAGTATCTAGCAAGATAATTTATATTCCTGTGGATTGCTCATTGATCTCCTATATACACTGTACTCTTCAATTTTGTTGCTACAGCAGCCTTGTTAACAACTTGTCCTTAAACTTTACATTTTTATAAGTTTCATCACTCTTTATTGCTTATTTTGTGACTTTGTAAAAATGTCTCTTTTTTGCTTTTGTCTTTCATTTATCACTCCCTCGTGCTTGGTATAATTGTAAATGAAAGTTATAGGGTTTTGCTTCATCATATAAAATGCTCCCAGTTACGCTGTGATCTGGAGACAGTTCACTGTCGGCCTGTCTTTGTTGGATGCTGTGAGAGGACAGCAGTATGTAGAGATCTGAACTCCTGGTTTAATGTCATCTTATTTATTGTAGCAATCGTGGAACAGGAAATGAAAAAGGATTGGCTTTTTGCACCTCATTACCGATACTATGTAAGAGAAATGAGAATTCATGCGTACAGCCAGCTGCTGGAATCATATAGGTCATTAACCCTTGGCTATATGGCAGAAGCTTTTGGTGTGGGTGTGGAATTCATTGACCAGTAAGTTTAACAAATTTATGTATCTAAACTGCCTTTTAATGTGTGCTTTCTACATTTTCTGAGTTTATACTGCTTCCCTCAGTTTTAAGGAAGAGAATTTCTGAACTATTATTTTAACAGTAGCATGTGTCCATGTCTGCCTTCCTCAGGATACAGTTTCCAGTGAAACTGGAATGAGCAAAGCATTGCTTGAGTAATTGCAGTAATTGCTTGAGTAATTTATATGGGCTACAGATTTTATATCTTATATTTAGTGGCATTTCCTCTGATAATGTTAGTTACAATTTTTGTCAGGTTGGTGACAAAATATGGGACTTGAACACTGCAATCATTGATTCAACAAATACTGAGCTGTTCATGTTTGGTGCTCTTGTAGATGTCTCTGTGCACTTGATGCAATTGAACACAGCAGGAATGTAGAGAGGAGAGTAGACACTGGGAACTGTCTGCCTAGATACAGCATGCCTGAAGAGGGGGAGCTTGCTCTTCTTGAGAATTGTCAGCCATGTGAAGATCTCCATATACAGAAAAGGAAAAAGAGCAAAAAGATGGGAGCAAATTTAGATACTGGCAGGAGCCAGTATCTAGCATGGCTGTGCCATAGCTGAGGAACAGCAGTTGGCTTGGGGCATTATAGTTGATGGTGAGGAGCTTGGATTGAGTCTGTGTGCTATGCAATGCATTGAAGGGTTTTCACCATGAGAGCAGCACAGTTACATCCTGTGTCTTACACAGTAAGGGAACCTACGTAATAACTGGACTGTTCAGTAGCACAGGCAATTTCAGTGTAGTTGAAGATATCTGTGTGATAAATGTTGATGGTTTGTTCACAATGCAGAATAGAAAAGTGATGATCATTCTCTTGTGGCATATAGTTTTTCATTATATCTTATCATAAAAAAATTCAAAGAAGTTTTACTTGTATAATGAATTTTGTTTTGTACACTTTGTGTGTGCGTGTGAATCTGTCAATCTGGCTGACAGGGACTCATGAAAGCAGTCATCCTGCCACACCATCCTGAAATCTGAGGTTACAGCTGCCCTTCCCTTTGGTTTCTTAAAGCATTTACTGGGAGCTAGAGGGATGGCAAGTCTCAACCCAGAGGCTTGCAGGTGGTGCACTGAAGTGAGCATGGCTAAGCTGCTGTAGTCCTTATAGCAAACTGAAGTGGATTGAAAGCAGGTTTTGTGTTTCATTGTGTTCTGGGACAGCATAAGGGAAGAAGAAACTAGATAGTATTGGAAAGGAAATGGGCTGTTTTCTAGTTCAGGCAGCCGTTGCTTTTCCAGTTCAGGGTTTATTGACTCTAGCAATTTATTCCTCTATCTCTGAGCACTTTATTTTTCTTTTTCCCATACTGTGGTTTTTTTTTTTTTTTTTTTTTTTAAATAACTTCTAAGGCCAGGTTTATTCTAGTAGATGGCTCAAGCCTGCAATAAATCAGACATGTCACTGCTGTGTATCTGGTAGATCTCACATGTAAGACAAGAGTTCTGTTTTTCTAAAACTAATGGATTTTCTTTTTCTCAATCAGGGAACTGTCCAGGTTTATTGCTGCTGGAAGACTACACTGCAAAATTGATAAAGTAAATGAAATAGTAGAAACCAACAGGTATCCTTATTATCTTAATTGTTTGTTATCGCTGAGAATGGGGTAGTTTTAAGTGCCCGTGTGTACAAGTAGGTTACCTCTTGTCAGGGAATCACATGGCTGCTAAATAATTCATTTTTTCCCTTTCCTTTATTTATAGACCTGATAGCAAGAACTGGCAGTACCAAGAAACCATCAAGAAAGGAGACTTGCTGCTAAACAGGGTTCAGAAATTATCCAGAGTAATCAACATGTAAAACCATTTTAAAATGTATTCCTTTACAGATGTTACTTGAAAGCTTTTCTAACTTTCTTCACTTTGTGCCCACTTCAACAGCATCAAATAAATATGTCATTTGTTTCTTCCTGTTTACTTTTTTTTCTTAAACATACATTTCTTTAAGTACTGGGTCCACTAATGCCACTTTAGTTATTAATGAAAAATGCTCTTTGTCTTTTACCTATCTATCTGTGTGGTCCACAATCTGGAGGTTATAGTCAGACTTAAGTCACCAGGATTCTGCCTTATTAGCAAGCAAAGGGAGCTCATATAGCTGTTCTCTCTTGGTTTAAAGTACAGGATTACGGGTACTCCAAACCACAGTGCAGCAGTGTTCCCATTTAATATGAAAAGAAGATAAAGTAGTAAGTTTTTCTTGCAGTCTTACAAAACTGAATACGTTCTCCCTCACAGAAGCTTGCATGAACGAGACTCCAGAATATGACTCAGCTAAAGACAGATTCTCAAAATCCTGCAGAAATATTAGCAAAATGAGTATTTATTTTGGAATTGATCCTTGTAAGCCAGGGACTCAGGGCAGGGAGGTCAGTGCTATAAAAATGGAAAAGCGAATAAAGGGAGGGGTCCAGGTGGTAAAGGGAACTCTGCTCTGAGTTACACAGTGGGACATGGGGGACACTGGGGACATGTTGAGCAAAGGATGACCAGGTTGGACTTAGTGTTTTGTTATGTCATTGTGTATTGTGCTTACGAAGTAGAGGTGACAATGTTTGCTAAAAGATTAGTGAGACAGGAGAGGCTAGAAGAAAATGAGGTGAAGATCCCATAAGCCCTAAGTTAAAGGTAACTTATCCTAAAGCGTTTGACGGAGGCAAACGATGAGTTCACCATAAAAGGCAAGGGAGGGCAGAGAAAAGTTCCTGGTGTTTTAAGAACACGTTTACTTATAGGAATGAAAACACATCTCACCTGACTGAAAATTGGTAATAATTCAGCATTTCTCCATGAAAAACTCTGCAGTGATCATTATAATAGGATGGAAAATCATGACAAAATATTACATTATCTTCAAAGTCAAGACCATGTCCTCAGAAAGAGTGGTCCCTGGTATACAATATAGGTAATATTATGTATGGCCAGACTTTTATTTGAAAGGAGTTTCTTGCAGCTCCAGGATGTTGGGTAGGAAGGAGGCAGCCTGTTGGATATTCCTAAAGTATTTAAAAACAACAAGGTAGGGATTTTAAAAAAAAAAAAACCCTCTTAATTACCTGATTAATTTCTTCATGGCCTTTTGGTCAAGAGTAATTCTAAAGTATATTTAGAAATGAAAGAACTCAGAGTCACTGAGTGCAGTCTCTGTAAGAACTGTGTTCCTCAGCACTAAATCAAACCCCTCCCCACTTAAGGCTTAGGGGTATCCTTGGGAGAGCAGGTTTCTATAAGCCAGAGAGGGTGGGGGATGAGACTAGAGCGAGCTCTTCTATTAACATAAACATAGCTCTTGAAGTCAAGACTGGGAACAGGTGCAGGGCCTGCACAAGTGTATGATGGTTTCCAGTTTACTCAGTGCAGACAGAGGCATCTGATTCTTGGGCCTTCTCTTGGGCCATTTCCTTTCTGCTGTTTTGTCCAATTCTTATGTGTTAGTTTTGTTCTGTCTTATGTTTTATTTTTATCCCTTAGAAATCTGTTTGTTTTCTAATGAGAGACACAGAGTGAGTGGCTAGGGGGTGGTAAGGAGAAACTGAGAGTAGCTGAGGGAGGGAAACCCTAATCAAGATACATACATACTATGTGGGGGGCGAGGACCAGAGTTCAATTCCCAGCATCTATGGCAGCTCACACCTGTCTGCAACTAGTTCCAGGGCTTCTGACACCCTTAAATTAACAAGGGCAAACATGCAGGCAAAACACTAATGAAGATTAAAAAAAATAACATATTTTAAAAATATGTGAGAAAAGAACTATATTCAATAAAAGGGAAAAAAAAGACAACTTCATGCCCTTTTAAATTTTGTAGAATTCTCTGTAGAACTCAAAAAAATTGTTTTTCCAACTCACACTTGAAATTGACTTGGCCTGCTGGAATCACAACTATGGCTTTTAAAGTCAGAAAATGCTCTGCCCACATTCTTCCTTGCTTAAAATGTGCTCAGTTTTAAATTTTGAAAAAAGGTATCAACACTTTTCTTCTTTTCATGAAAAGTAAAAAGGCTCTTTGAAAAAGAAATCCAGGCACTTCCAAGTAGAACTACTTTAAAAGTATCCTTTGCCTAGAACAATATAAGAACAGTTCTCTGTAAATCACATGATTATTTTGTTTTCACATTTGCATGTATACAAAACTGGAGGCCCTGTTAAATAGTTAAAGATTAGAAATTCTGAGTAAACTCTTCAAGTTTCAGCTTAGAGCTGAAAATAAAACCAAAATCCAATTTTTTAAAAAAAGATTTTATGTGTGTGTGTGTGTGTGTGTGCCACATATATATGGGGTGCCCCAGGAGGTCTGTAGTAAGTACTAGAATTGGAATTACAGGAAGTTATGAGTTCTGGGAACTAAACTTAGCTGAGCCCTATATCTAACCCCCAACACCTCTGAAATACGGCTGCAAGACATGAAAATACAGTTCCGCCCCACATTAAGCAAACAAGGCCAGTTCTAGGCCCAGCTCCCTATAACTGGGCCATCTGACTCCTAGAGAAATTCATCTTTGATTCTATTTTATAATCTTTGGGAAATATTGAGGTTCATTTTACTCTACAGACCTCAAAGTTTAGATCCACTTTAAAACATGCTTCTGTGTAAAATGTTAACAGAATCCCAAGGCGTCTAAACCAATGCCATGAAACTGACCAAGAGTTTTAACAGCTGAGAGTTTACTACACACTGCAACAAACCTAAGTTTGACTATACAGACTAGTCATTCCTGGCTTTGACAGTCTGTCTTTTGGCTTTTACATTTTAAATATTGATGCCACTGAAGGAATTCCTGAATTATGTTCCACAGAAAACTAAAGCTGGGAAAGCGAAGGAGGCCTTCGGTGTCACAAAGTTAGATGCTGATCATGAGTTGCACGGACCTATTTAGATGTATTCTAAGGACAAAAAGTAAGGCCATCACCCAATTTTTAAGCAATCATGGCTAGTTTCTCTAGCAAGTGTGGTAGATTAACTGATTCAGTGTCAAGCTAAGTTGTATATATTCATGCCCAGATTCTAGACCTGGCCCATTTTGGCAAGTGAGTTTGTTTTCCCTGTATGTGAAGATGTGACGTCACCAGCCTGTGTTAGAAAAATTGAGCCAAGTATTTCTTTAACCTCTCCATGATGGCTCTTATTAATACACCCTGGTTTTTCTAACTTAAAGGCCTTTCACAAAATGAAAAAGGAGGGAAAATAAGTCAATTGCATGAAGTTAAAATAAGCTAGTTCTTTTTTAATATAACCAACTATTAAATACATGGTATACTAAAGTTTGATTTTTAAAAGCAAAATGAACATCTGTTTTTTTCCCAGTACATTCAGCCATTTCCATGACTCAAGACAACTCCATTTCTACTGCCAATGTCATTCTTCTGTGCACACCCTTCTGCGCAGGTTACAGGTCAAAACTCGAACATTCTCATCAACCTAACTAGACATCAAGGTCTTTGGGATCTCTCCCCCTTGGCAGGCTAAGGAACTCAGCAGTGCTTACCTGGGTCATAGCAGCAGCCTTGCAATTTACTTCTGCCCCAAACTCCTGTCAATTCCCCTCAGCAGCTTCTGGAGGGAACTGGCAGGGAATCATAGTATTTGAGGCTCCTCTCCCGGGAGAGTTTGACTTTGACCGATGGGGCACCATGAGACTTAAGTTTCCACTTTGGCTAGGAGCTTTGGCTGTATTAAATGAGGGTAAGTAACAAGGCCCAATAAGCAGCTTTACAAGACCAACACCTTAGTGAACTGCTTGCAGCAACAAGAACATCAAGAGTTTCTTAGACCAGAAAGAGATAGTTTAAGAGACTGCTTTTGAAAATTTATTACATTCTGTGTATAAGAGAACATGCATGCATGCTATGGTACTTGTGTAGTTAGTCAGCAGCTTGGAGGAGTCTAAATCTACAATGTAGATCATAGGGATCAAACTCAAGTCTTCAGATTTGGCAACAAGTTCCTGCTCCCACTGGGTCACCTTGCAGCCCCATGGACAGCCTTTTGATTAGGAACTGTAAAGTAAAAACATGTTTGAAGAGCCTAACAAGGTCAGAAATAGAGAAAGGTCTAGCCTGTCTTTGACTTCCGGGCTGCTGCAATAACCTAGGTGTCAGATGCACAGACCCAGGAAGAATCTCTGGGCTTTAGTGGTCATCTCCAAGTCAGTATGAACTTGTTCTTTATGTTCCTGAGGATAAAGGCTCATGACAGCAACAATCTGACGGCTCCATCAGTGTCTTCTATGCAGCAAGCTTCAGGAATAATCTCCCACATTTCATCTTACCTTTATCCTGTTTGGACCCGTCACTGCCTGTAAGATCCAAAACTGGATGGCTTCTTACCGTCCAGGGCAGATGACTTGCAAAAGAGAGGCAGTAAGAAAGCCCCCCCCCCCCGCCCCTTTTTTATCATCCAAGACAGTGATGTGTCCACAGGAGATTTGTCACTGGGTCATCGTGTTAACCCATCAGAGAAGGAAGTTCATGAGGCACTGAGGGGTCAGTCCAGTTTGGCTAATTCATATATAAACGAGTCGCTTCCTTTAAGCAACGACACCCCCCCCAAAAAAAAAAACCATTTTAAATGATTATTTTATAGATACAATTAATGTACCCTGAATATAACTAAAATGCATTTATATGTATAGTAAGTGGAGAGAATAAAAAAAAAATCAAAGACTGTATGAGCTTCAGATTTAAAACCTCTCTAGCAGGTAAAAATGTGATGAGAATTTGTCAAATTCACAAATGAGCAGTTTTAAGTAGAATGCGGCCTTTGTACTACCAACTCCTCCCTTTCCTACACATACAGGGTCAGGCCAGGACACAACACTGTCTTGCTTATATGGGGATCGATTTCAACCAAGACAGAGCTTTCTGCCCAAGAATGGGAACACTGTAAGATCTTAAGAGAATTGAGACTCTAGTGGAGGAAAGGCAAAGCAAAGGGTGTCTGATGTAAAGCTGATGGGAAAGGTACTAGACAAGGCAGAAACGCTCATGCAGCCAACCTTATTTATTGACAAGTCCTAATTTTATTGCCCATTTAGTAACAAACTAATTTCTCATAAAGCAAAACACAACTTTTCTTATAAATAGTATAAATTATTTTATTTACAGAAACTTGTTATAAAACAAATAGACTATATATTTCTTCTCTTTTAAATATCCAAAGTCATTTTCTATCCTTGACATTTGTTCATTTCTATACAGCAGCCAACACGAAGTCCAGCTGAGATGCTCTTGATTATGGGTACACATGGATCAAACTAGTCACACATTTTAACACAGGAGATTGCTTTAATGAACAAGCTCAAAAGAAAAAATTCCTTTCAAGGCCCTGCATTCACTGACAGTATGTAGTGCTCATTTAAGTGATCTGAAAAAGGTACAATGTCTTACATAAGATGTAAAAATGATTACTCTCTTAAACAGTAAAACTTTTAACAATTATTTTTCAAAGCCTAACTTTTTTCCCCAACCCAGGATAAAATGGAGACATTAAGAAGTCCATTGGCAACAGAACTCTTACAGGAAGACAGCTGCCTTTATAAGTTACTTTTTTGTTTTTCAAATTAAAACATTTTTTCAATGTTCTCAGAGGTACTTCTTGTATTTTTTTAATACAAAATATTTTAAATATCCTATCTTAAACTGTGAATAACAAAACAGTTGCTGGCTGACAACAGTTTATAACCCTTGGTGGCACTGGGTAGTCCATTGCCAGTTAAATTACTGTGAACCAAAAGGTCTTAATTTTAAAATACCTTATAAAAATCACCAGCCTTGGTGGCTTTTAACTTCTTCCCTAAAACTTTAAGAAATAATATTTAGGTGGAAAAAGCAAACTCCAAAAGTTCAACTCAGCATTCAAGTCTTTAAAGATGTCTGTCTGAGCTGAAACTAGGTTCAGGCACTTTCAGTGTGTTTTGTTTGTTTCCTCATTAGTTTTAAACCACATCATATACTAATAACACGGTGTGTTCAGAGAGTGAGTGGGCAGGAGCTCGCTCTCTCTCTCTCTCTCTCTCTCTCTCTCTCTCTCTCTCTCTCTCTCTCCCCACCCACACCCACGCACGCGCGAGCGCACACGCACACATGCACACACACACACCCACATCCACACACCCACACACCCACACACCCACACACCCACACACACACACGCACACGCACTAAACAAGGAAAAGCAGTGTATCACTTAGCTCCATGTAGTCTATTTGGAAATCAGGCAACAGAGACGCTGTGCCTGCTTCATCTGTATAAAACTACTCCCAACACACTAAAAGGGACAGCAACTCCCACACAACAGAGGCATCCCTTAACTGTAAAGGAGGCAGGTTCTAAACTACTGGCTTGGCAGTGAACCACTTCAAATTATAAAAAGGTATTTATTTTTATTAATTAATAAATAAATACTAGATGATCTCAATTGTACCAAAACAGGATATCAGAAAAAAAGACCTGTGCAAAAATACATATTTAAATATGTACAATTCATTTTTAACAAAATATGTCTTCTGAAATAGGGATACTTCCATATTTATAATAGAACAAGAAATTCCAAAATAAAGATACAAAAGTAGGTTTTTTTATAATTCTTTGTTCATCATTGCAGCACTTTTATTTTATTTTTTATTTTATCTTTTGTAGTTTAAGAAAACTGTAGAAGCTGTCATGAATTCTATTGGAAAGAATATAAAAAATTATGGTGGTTTTAAATTGACACCGTAAGTTTGACTAGAAATAACCCAAGCACTGCAAATTTGGTTTTTGCAAGTTAAGTTTAAATTCAAAAAAATATTTGCACTCCCATATTTTAAATGGTCTTAACTGTTCATCACCATAAAAAGTAGTTGTCAGAGAAAATAAAATATTTGAACAGTCTAAACTTTAGTAGCACTGTTTAGAATATGTCTGTTTGTGGCAGGCAAAATCCAAAAATGGCTTTTCCTAATCCCGAGGCTCTGTGTGTTTCTTGGAGATATAATGAAGTTCAATTAAAGTCCCAGTCTAAGAAATCAAATTATAACACTCATTAACCTAAGTATCTACTTTATTCTGAATAAACTTCCTATTGTGGCTCCTATTCACATCTTTTGGAAGAACATCTGTCTATAAATTCCATCATTAAAAGCAACTTAGTTTATAACCATCAAGTCTCTGGCTCTGAAAATAAATCTCCCCCATCCCCCATTGCACTTGTCATCGAGTAATGACTGTGTGAGCTTGGATCCCCTTTCCTCCTTGCCCAGCACTAGGAGAGACAGTCAGACGAACCTCCAACTCTTCCGCACTGGCCCATCTGATCTCTCCTCAGAGCTGCTCTGGCATCATCATTAAAACACTCACTGACTGACTGCATCATAAGTGATAAGATTCTGTTTCCCCTTCCTTAAAAAATTCAACATTTCCATTAATTTACAGTTAAAGTATCTGCATAAAGTCTTTGTGTTCTTACATAATAAGAGTAAATATAGCAATTCACATTATTAGGCTGGTAACCAAGTATTTATTCATTCTACCTGCTGTTGACTGAAATTCCCTGAATCTCCAGTTTGTAATCTAAGAACTGTAGAGAAAGGACACGCTGACTGGGCTAGGAGTCTTGGGGGCTGTCCACTCTGTAGGCCTCTCTGCTGTGCTCTTCCTAAGCCCAAGGACTCGGTCCTCGGAGCAGGAGGCCTTACGGTGGCCGGCCCTCAATCATGCCCAAGTTCACGGGCAGACGTCTTTTCAAGCAATGTGTTAACACATTAAACATTCTTTGGGAGTGGGATACTGAGAAATCTTAAAGAGGGCTTTAAACCTCACTAAAGGAAGACAGACGGTGTTACTGTCCCAACGAAGAAGGGCAAGCACAAGTAGACCCTTTCCCCTTCTACAAAGCTGCTTCTCTCCAGGGCACGCACCCTTTCTCGGGGATCTCCACCTCAGCCCACCTGCATTCAAAGAATCACCTAATGGACTGGCGGGAAGCCGTGGCAGACACCTGACAGCAGGCTGGAAGCAGACTCACACTTAGTTCTCCAAACACTAAGTGAGAGAGCAGATGGGAGTGATGCCTTGGAAATTTTAAGGACATGATAATAACTTTTAAAAAGGCAAATCTCAAAAAGCAGATCGAGTAAGACGATCACCCCAACCTGACACACTGTTCAACATAATCACAGTAGCAAGACAAGTCAGTCTCTTTGGAAATCCTACAAATTTTGCCTCACTTGAAATTTTTTTCACCTCCCTGAATCCAGTGTCCCAATTGGCTTTTCATCACCAAACTGTTTTCCTTGTCTCTCTTTCCGTTTTTCTTTTCTTCATTCTTCCTTTTTCTTTCTCTCTTTTTATCACACATGCTTTTGTACCATGAAAACTAAGCTTCTGAGATACTTTAAACTTAACATCCAGGCATCAGCAGTTTCAAGCCAGTCCTTACGTCTGAAGAACTTGATAAGCTTCTTATCCCAAATTAATTGAAAAGGGCTGGGCTACTATGTCATGATGCATTAACCAACAAACATTTCGGTATTCTATTCCTGAACAGTGCTATTAAAAAAAAAAAAAATCTAAAGCCAGATATCCTCCAGGAGGCTACTCAGGATGCAGCTTCTTCCTTTTTCCGTGGAAGGCATTCAGGCTCCAGTTAAGGTGCCTACCTTCTGGAGCCTGACGGACAGATGGCAAAGAAAGAGGGAGGTGAGTCTACAGAAACACTCTTACCCAGCCAATCTACTTCAAGAGTGACTCCATGATATGCTCCAAATGAAAAAAACAAAACAAAATGCAATACAAACACAAACTTCTCACGGATTGGGAGCAAGCAGTCCAGACCACTTTAACACTGAGAAACCAATCCGGTGGCTGAGCGAGACCCAGTGTCCTTTACACGTACTCACTGCTACAGACACAGCTTCGGGGAATCCTTGTCAGACAGCCAGAGGTTACCCTGAAGGCCCACAGGAGTTTAGAAAAAGAGACTCAAAGGCATCGTGGAGTCCAGAGTGCTGAGCAGAGGTGTAACTTGTCTTCAAAAATGTCTGGATTATTCCTTCCAGTGGTACTGTCAGCTGTCAAGGTCGTGCCTTTGGCTTTCAAAACAGAGGGGATGAGGAAATACGTAAGTAAGTGGCTAGATGCAGTGCTCCCGACTCTACACAAGGGTTTCCCGTACCTAAGTTCCACTGGCCTGCTGGGCCAAGGAAAGCCATCACAGGAACAGCCTGAAGCTTTGTAAAGGCGCACTTCAAAAAAAAAAAAAAAAAAAAAAAAAAAGGGCAAGGAGAGACTGCTGTCTGGAGTTCTAGCCCTCAATCTAAGGTGGATTTTTTTGTTTGTTTTCATTTTTAAAACTTGTGTCCTTGAAGGTATTTCTAGGCTGTCAATTCAGAACAAAACTCAATGAGCTAACACACAGGTCTGGTGGTCTACACCCAAGGCACTGCTTCCAGCATGGGAAGGGGGCACTCTGGCCTTCCCATGGGGTAAATTAAAGTCTAGAAGCCAAGCAAGAACGGACTTGCAGGTCAGGGAGGGGCTACACACTGCTGTGTTGTGGGCTCTGTACTTCACTTCTCTCTTCAGAGACTAGCCAACCCACAAGTGTTCTCCACAAGAGATAGCAAACTTGTGATTTCTACTTCTCTACAAAAAGTATTTGTTTATTTTGTTTTCTGACAAGGTCTCTGTGTAGCCCTGAGAGAACTACTTGCTTCTGTCTCTAGAATGCTGAGATTTAAGACATGTGCCATCATGCCGTTTTAGGGATAGCATTCTTTAATGAGTTCTGAGATTTGTATGCAGCTATAAGATTCCTCCCACTGAATGATAAAGTTGAAAAACAGCTTGTAAGGTTCACATATGTCCTCTGATTGGAAGGCACAGGGCTCCTAGGATTTGTAAAGTATAATAATAAAAACAAAAACCAAAACATCCTCAACAGAGGAAATCTTTCTATAATGTAATCTTGAGTTGAGATTGATTTTAAGAATCTAAATTTAAAGACCATCTGGTCTTCTTGGAGACAAGCTCCAACCCTATCATAAAGGCAGAAGGAAGACATTCTGGATCATCACCCAAATCGTCCAACAGCTGTGTAAGCTGTAGCTGACTTTTCAATGGGGGAGGGAGGGCAAAGGAGAAAATTCACATGTGAGCCCAGCTCTGCACTTTCTCTATAAACCGGCGACAAGACAGGAAAGAGCTGCTGCACAGCAGTGGGACAGCAGCCATTCCCCACCCTCCCTGAGTGCTGTAAGCACCGTTAGTCCCTGCTGTCTAAAATAACCACCTCAGCCTTCAGCATTCCCATTAGTTACCTGTGGGTAGAAGTAAGGTGGGCACAAGTGTAACAGTCTAAATGAAGATGGGGTTCAATACGCTGCCCCCCTCCTGTGAGGTCTGGGATACCACACTCAGAGGCAGTTTTGAGGGATGAGTATATTGTTTCTTGCTGTGTTTGTACTTCTGTTACATGAATCATAACTATGAGTAACTACAAAACACATTAAGAGCAAAGTTCATATTTGCAATGCCCCTGTTCAGTAAGGCCAACGCAAGTGGCCACTTTGAAAGTAAGTAGCTATCTTCCCCAGTAATTCTGACATTATCAATTCACATAAATCCTATAAAAAAGTAAATTACAATAGGAAGTGCCTTCATATTTTCTGACAAATCCCTAAGCAGTTAAATTCTGAGGATGAGGAAAAGGGAAAATAACATAAAAGAGAGCCTCACTTTTTAAGTCAGGGCTCTGGGGTGCTGCTGCTGCAATTCCTGTTCGTAAGCAAGGAGAGAAGATATCCTGATGAATGAAATAACAAGGTGAGAGATGAGCTGGAAGTAGTGCAAAAGAAGCTGGAACACAGAACTGTATGACCAAGAGTCAGAAGAAGCCAACGGAAAGCCGGGAACAGACAAGACACAGCACAAGCAAGTCACAACTACTCTGAACCCAATGAGCCACCTCCTACTAATGGGATGCACGATACATGTCTTCTTAAGTATGCGCTTGGAACAGGTTTCAAGCTTTAGCTATGCCAATACTAAATCTTCTTTCCTGACTCTCTTGGAAATAGAAAGGGGTGTGAGTTAACCAGAATATCTGGAATTGCTCAAGATGAAAAGCATCCTAAGGTTTTTTATTTTAGGTCTTAAGTCATTGCTTCCTACATCAGTTTGATTTCATCCTGGAATGACTGTGCAGACAGACAATGCTCTCTACCTCCATCGCTAACAGCATCAGGATGTTGCCTCTCTGTGTAACCTTTCATGCTTGATGCTTACTCAGGAACACTGTTGCAAGGCATTGGACATTCGGAGGAGATTCCCCTTCACACGGACATGGGCTCTCCTTTGTTAGAGATTACCATGAAAGCTGGGCATCCATCATAGGTAAACCAACCAACCAACCAGAGTTTCCAGAACTGGCCAAAGTCCCCAAGAAAGAGGCAACAAACACGTCCAGATCAGAGTCCACTTCCTACCTGATGGAGGAGGGAATTGTTCGTCAATCCTTGTGCCCCTGAGATGGTGTCTGTGTGTTTCATGTGGACGTTGTTCATAGCTGGCAACTTGGCAACCTTGGTAGGTTTGCTGCCACTGCTGCCAACAGTGCTAGAGCCTGGAGAGCACTTTCTTTTCTTCCCTATGAGTTTGTCTAGAGGAGTGTGTGAGTATGGGTTGACAGGCAGTTCACTAGACTGATGGATGAATGGGCCGAGAGAGAGAGTGGAGTCGCTGCTGTTCACCATTACACTCATCCTCTTGATGGGCTCTGCAGGGTTCACACCAGCGGGACCCCGCCCCGCCTGCTCATGCCGGAGGCTCACCGAGTGTGTTTTATTTGTCACACAGTTGAGGCCGATGCTGTGGGAAGATGGTGCTGTTGACAGGTATGGAGTCCCAGAGTGAGCCACACAGTTTTTCCTAAAAGAGTTCACGGAATGAGAAGAGGAGGAGGATGACGAAGAGGAGGAAGAATGAGCTAACAGTGGGGAACTGTTTTTGCGTTTCTTTCCTGAGCCACCACTGGTACTGCTGCTGGCATTGTGACAGTTAGTGCTCAGAGCAGAAGACTCCTTGGGCCTTATAGACTTGCTAGGTTTCAATTTCTGAGGTTTTCTGGACAGAGGGGAAGAGGGGACTGAAGAGAGGCCCGAGGGTGTGGAGGGGGATGAGGATGAAGCTGACACTTGTCTGGATTGCATACTGCACACAGGATCCATTGCCCCAGAACCAGCAGGCTGTGCATTTAGCGTGGTTCCATGAGCTGGTACCGATTTGCTATTTGGGGAGATACAGGTGGATGACAGCAGGACTGGAGGTGCGGAGACAGTGGTTGCTGCTAAGTAGCTGATCCCACCTTGTGATGTCGGCACAGAATTTGTCCGGTGAGGAACACGGGCAGAAACAGGTGATGTGGTACAGGGCACTGGTGGGATTTTCCTGTAAAAAGGAGATATCATGGGTGATAATTACCAAAGCTGGTCACACATACTTACCATCACAGCTGCCATGGATGGTTTTAGACAGGCACCCTTTTATACTTGGTACTGAGGAACATATTCTCACAAAGATCAATCTAAAGCACAGACTCAATCCTGATGTATTGCTCCTTCCGATTCTTTATGCTTCCCTGTGTCTGTAGAGCTCACACGCTACAACCCTAGCTGCAGACCTCCACTGCTGACACTAGCAAGCACAAGCCACAGTGAAACAACTGGCAACTCATCACTTGAACAAGTCTGCACTGATCACCATGCCTCTGTCTAAGGCCCCTGGTGATACATTTTGTAGGCCTGGGAATGACTTTTAATATGTGGCTGTACATCATCTACTCCTTTGCAGATGTTGTAACAGACATCTTATGTACCATTTTACCCATAAGGCCTAGAATATAGTATTCAATATTCAAACACTGAAAAGATTCAAGCAAAATGAGTTACTTGATCAACAGGCAGATTGTGACTACCGGCCAGGACACTGCGCAGGAGGCAAATCCAAAGGAGACTTGTACGGGTGTTATAACAAAGTATTTTGTTCATAATGCCTGGGCAAAGTACTCAGTAGGGGATAAGAAACCTATTTGGAGAGACAAATACAGGAGATCTCCCTTTTATTTTAGCTCCGAGTTTAAAAAAAAAAAAATGTGACAGCATAAAAGAACAAGAAAACCTAGTTAGCCTGTTAGTAGCATTAAAGCTCAGGTGTTAACAGCTGGACAGAGGGTGCAGGCCATGATCCCAACCACTCCAAGCTTGACGATGACATCTCTTGAGCCAAGTAATGATACTTATGATACAGGAAATTTCAGGAGAGTGCACAGACATTAGTCAATTTTCAGATCTCTCTAACAGACTGCAATGTGGATCCCACACTGAGAAGCCTTGCTCTATCCTTGTGAGACACACAAGTATTGCTTGAGAGGTTTGTAACAATGTGAATTCCTAGGCCTCAGCCATATGCTACAGAATAAGTCTGTGCACAAGGTACCCAGGCTAGCTCTCAAGAGTAGGTTGCTAACTGAATGCAGTTCCGACTATGGCCACTACGTGGCTCGTGGAACTCAAGAGTAGGTTGCTTACTGGATGCAGTAACTGACAATGGCCACTGGGTGGCTTGTGAGGCTGAGATTTAAAAACCAGACTGTCTGAAATCCTGGGGGGAAATTCTTCCTTCACAGGCAGCATCTGAACCTCTTGAAAAGATATAACTTGAAAAGATATAACTGCTTTTTCTTTTTAAAGGCTCTAAAAAGCTAAGTAAAGATATTCAACAAAATTACAGAGTACTCTATGTGGAGACAGGGGAACTGACATTCTGAACTGGGTGACAGCCCAGGTCATTCCCAGATCAATACAGGGCTAGGGTGCACAGAAGTCACAGGAACTTGAGATGGCTTTTGAGTCACGGCAATACTCCAGAAAAAGCGTTGATCAAACTCCACAATTGCGCAGAGTACCCGGAACTACAGGGGAGGTGTTTTAGGTTCACCTTCTGTCTCTACTGATACCCATTTACTGGAATAAGCAACTAAAGGGTAAAGGGACAAGAATGCCGCTTTAAATAGGGCAGTTCCTGTCTGGGTGAGAGGTGCTAAAGCCCACCCAGTATATGAAGGTCTGTGGGGACAAGCTACCTAGAAATCAACTTACAGTGCTCCTGTCTGGGACAGCTGTGTCCCAATCCATATGCCTATCTGCCTGCCTCATCACTGAAAGACACATGTTCCCCATTGCTTCACTGATTTTTAAAAACATGCCATGGAGCTAGAGATGAATGTAACTCAGTTGGCAGAGCATACATAAAGCTGGGGGTTTGACCCACAGCCCCACATAAAACCAGCCACGGTGCGCCTGCAATCCCAGCACCCAAGAGGTAGATACTGGGAAAGCATAAAATTAAGGTCATTTGTGGCTTCATGCCAAGACAGGGGCTTAAACAAACCAGAGAGTTCATGTTAATGACTGGGAGGGATGAATAAGGAGGTGGTCATCCTTGACAGACCCTGCCAGAGCAGGTGGCCAAATCAACCTCGGAAACCTGCTTTTCCCAAAGTTCATGGCATCTGTCCACACAAGCAACTAGGAACCAAAACCACTTCAGCTCCACTGACTGTGGACGGCTTCTCAGAGCAGGGAGGGTCCCAGTGCAGGAAGGAGCACAGCAAGGGGAAAGCAGAAGGACGGAAGCAGCCCATGCTGCTGCCCTGAGTCCTGCTTGCCAAGTGCACAGACCCAGTCGTCCTATCAACAGTCGTGGAAATCAAGCTTCTTCACTAGACAGAAAGGCACCAACCATTTGTACCTGACTAGCAGGAAGCCAAGCCATGAAAGCAAACGGCCTCACTACCGCCCATAGAGGTACTGGGCAACGGTGGTTCTTGGATGGACAGGGGAGGACTTGAGAGTCCCCTGGAATCAAATATCTCACTGAACACAAGCTTTCCCAAAATATTCTTTTAAAAGACATTCCTGGGGGCTGGTGAGATGGCTCAGCGGGTAAGAGCACCCGACTGCTCTTCTGAAGGTGATAAGTTCAAATCCCAGCATCCACATGGTGGCTCACAAACATCTGTAACGAGATCTGGCGCCCTCTTCTGGAGTGTCTGAAGACAGCTACAGTGTACTTACATATAATAAATAAAATAAATCTTTAAAAAAAAAATAAAAAAATAAAAGACATTCCTGGGTGAAAGAGCTTTAGAAATGATCTTCTGTAAACAAAAATATCTCCTGCTTTGACAGTTGCAAAATGTGTTTGAGAAGTGTTGTATAAAAGTGAGCTTACTTGAAATGCTGAATTCAAGTTTTGTGGCCAAGGATCCCTTCTTTTTCTTATAATCTATTTAGTAAACACTAGGATACACAATACTATACAAGATTTTTCAAAGGCGGGGTGATATAGCTAAGTGATAGAATACTTAGCTATTCTGCCCAAGACCCTGCATTCCATCCCAGCATACCAAAACCCAAAACCTCCAAGGTGGGAAGCTGTAAATCCAAGCTCCCAACTCTTCTCCTTAAAATGTTACCAAGTTACTGCTACTGCACCCGAGAGTGCCAGTACCTCCTGGTCTTCGGAGTTCTGTCATATACTCACTTTCTCTCTCTCAGTCATCATCTTTTCTGACTAGGTACATACTGGTTTCTCCTCCTGAAACTCAATACTGCTCACTCCCCAGTGACAGCTCTTCCAGACCCATTCAGCTCAGAAAAGCTTTCCGTGAATCAAATAGCCTGTTGTTTGTCCATCTCAGCTCTCTTTGAAAACAGAACCTAGTGGCTCCACCGCTAACCTGTTGTGTGACTCAAAAAATAACAAGGAGAAAGGGTAATTATAGTCAAGTAGCAAAGACTTGTGGGAATAGTAGTCTCTAGCATGTAGCTAGCTCCCAGAAGGTATCAGTGACGACTGGTTTTTTATTCTAGTATCTCTCTTCTTTCAGATTTTTATTTCCCTACATGCCTGACTATATGATGAGGTCTGTACATGTGGAGTCCTTTCATCTAAACTCCTGTACCCAAAACAAGACGCAGTTACTGAAAGGGTAAATGAATGTATTAAAGAATAGGCACTTTCTTTCTACACTTAGCCAATGGACATTTTCCATGTAGATAAGCATGTTATATTCTTAAAAACACACTTTGAAGCAATCAAGAAAATACATTATTGGGGCAGGTCAGCTCACGCCCATGCCACCCAACAAAAGACACTTACTTCCATAGCTGTGCATTCAAATGCTTCTCTACCATGAGGTTGAGGGCACAGCGAAGCCGGTTCCACCTGGAGTCAAACACATAATAACCTCTTCCAATCTGCCGGCTCCCAAATGTGCAAAACTGAAAGAGAACACAGAGTACATGCGTGTCACCTCTGCTACCAGCACAGAGGTCCAGGTTCTTTCATGTTCAAGAAAGGAACAAAACACCAGAGAAAAGGCAGGGCCAAAATGCTTCAAGTGTCAGAAGCTACACATCATAGCAACAGCAGAGCCTGCGACAGTTGTGGGGAAGAGAAAAACAAGTATGTGAGGTACAGATGTGCTACATGCACAGCCACAGCCAGGTCTCTGCACCCGTCGTGCCCTGCCCGTGTGAAAGGTTCAATGGGGAGGCCACTGCAGGTGGATACAGGGGGATGCATAGCTCACCGATGCTGGCTGAGGGTGACGACCTGAATAGTGACAGTCCAGTTTCTCAACAGACTCTTCTCTGTCATCGCCTTCACCCTCCTCACTGGATAACCGAGACGCTGGCTCAGTGGCAGGCAAGGGTGGGTGTGGAGACTCCTGGCCTGGAGGAGGGTCAATGGGGGTACTTCCTCCTTGCTGAGCTGGGCAGCCTGGAGGCCTGCGTGAGTGAGCAGTGCAGCAGTGCTCAGAAGAGACAGCACAACCTCCTCTTCCTCCTCCTCAGCAGCTTTCATTCGCACACACCGCACAGGGTTGGAGGCCCGACTTACCTTGGAAGACTAGGGGTATGAGGTTTCGGTTTACTAGCTAAGAAAGGCTTTGATTCTGCAGGAAGGTGTGGCTCCTGTGGCGTCCGAGGAGGGGTGGGATGCGGGTCCCTGAGTGGATGTGGTAGTTGCTGAGAGTCTGGATGGCGAATCAGCTCCTTCTCCCTGGCTTTGTTTTTGTGCTCAGCTAATAACACATCAAATCGTTTTCTTCTACCCTGAACAGCTCTCCGCTGGGTTAAGGAATGTGTCTACAAAGACCAACACACACAAACAAAACCAAGCAGTTTCACTGTAAGTTTAAGGTGCTGTATATCCCCAAACATCTCCCCATGAAAAAAGCAACCTAGAGCTTTGCAAAGATGCAATATGTCCACTTTACTAAACGGAAATTTTGTCTCTGGACTCACATATTCTAGTTGTAGGACAGGGCACAGAAATGAGTTTCAAACAGAGAAACTTACTCATTCAGGCTCTTATGAATTTCATTTAAAAATAAGATGATTTTAAATTGTGATTATTAATTTAAAATACATATTGGTAAAGTATTCTTTTAGTACTGAGAACAAAAATTAAACATAACTGCTTTTCTCTATTCTAATGAAATAGGTGTAAAGAGAGATGGGAGCTCAGAGAATTGTAGAGATAGTCTTGGGAAGCCAAGAAAGACTTGAGAAAAAGAACTCAAGGCAGAAAGAAAAAGAACCATAGACAAGAAGAGACAGAAATGCAGTAAATACCGGAAACATACAACTACATTCAGCTGTTTGTCTAGTCAGTCTAATTTCTGAAATAGAAAACGGGCAAACAGACAATGTGGTAATTCTGGTATAAAGCAACTCTTGACCATCATATCTTACAAGAAAACATCTATATGTCAAATATATTTGATAATCACTAATGTTTTTACATATTAATTTTACATTCAATTCATGTCCATTGTCGTGTGTCTATATATGAGTATCTGCATGTGAATGCAGTGCCTTGAAGAAGTCAGAAAGTTTGGAATCAAGTTACAGAAAGCTGAAAGCCACTCAAGGCAGGCAGGTAGGTGCTGGGAGTGCACTTCAGTCTTCTGGAAGGGCAGAGCAACCCAGTAACCCCAGGAGCCACTGAAAGCACATACCCAAAGCCCACTGCTACTCCCATCAGCAGACAAAGAGTGATCAGAAGTCAGTCCATCTCACTGACTAGCAAGTCTAACCACAGTAAACTCATTCTCTACAGTGCAGCCTCTCTACGCAGCAGACTGCGAATACTGCTGCCCTTGGGTCTGCACAAGAGCCGGCAGAAGATGGCAATCTCAGAAGCACATGGCTCCATTAACTCCATCCACGAGCCTCATGGCCTTTCTGACTACAGTGAACTATCCAAACATTTCCATCTTTCTTTTAGGTTACAGCATTCCAAGCTTGGTGGTTTCTGTGTATTCATGACTCCTTGCACCCCTTCTAACAAATGTAGTGACATAAGGCTCTACACAGCATGGTAGCAACAAATCCAAGTTGCGTACAGGCGAGTTATCCCTCCAGCTTTCATAGGACCTCAGATGACTGACTGCAGATGAAGGCTGCCGGGATCTGGCATACATTAAGTTACTTCACAATTTCTCTCAATTTCTGGTAATATGTAATATATTTATAAGAAAGCAATTTATATGAAAATAAAGAACTTTATTCTGTTCATTATTGTCCCAGAATCCTAGAAAAATATTTGACATTTAGTAAAGCTTCAACCAAAAAGCATATAAAGACCTTTGCTGCAGAGGTGATTCAGACATTAAGCGGCATTGGCTGCTCTTCCAGAGGACCCTGGCTCCATTCCCAGCACTCACATAGTAGCTTGCAACCATCAAAAACTCCAGTCCCATGAGATTTGACACCTTCTTATAGATACCATGGGTGTGGTGTACATACATAAATCCAAACCAAACACCCATACACATAAAGGATTTTAAAAGGCATACATAAACGATGGCCCTCCAATGTAGAAAGAATGAATGTACAAATACTGGTAGTATCTGTCTCCCTAGAGCGATGGACAAACGTCTCCTACTATTTGAACATCCTTTGTTGCTTATCATAGTAAAGCCAAATGCAGAAGTAGACGACGATACTGTAGCAGCCCTGTCTAGAGAGTAAACAGGATTTCCATGGAGCTCTGAAGCATACTCCAGATAGAAAGGTGGTGACCACCTTCCACCCATGGCAATCACAACTCTGCTGAGGCTGCTTTAGGCACCAAGAAAGATGACTGTGTCCATGGGCTGTGAGGAGCCTCACATGCTCTATGGCCCCTGCTTGCTGCCCTCTGCTACCTGAGTATGTGCACTACCTGCTTTCCCCTCTTTCTGTTCAGCTGCCTGGGCATCTTATTTCCTCTGACCCCCTCACTGCCAACATAAATCAGAATCTATGTTTCTATGGCTGTGAGGCCTTCCAACCTTCATATAATAGGCCTTTATAAGTCAAGTCTTCCTGTCTGTAAACCATCAGTAGTAATATGTTATATAGTAGTGATTATACTTATGAGTAACCAAATCTTTGTTTTCTGTATCAGACTATAAGGTCCATAAGGCTAGAAAACATGCCTTGATTGTATTAAACTCTGTATCTTGTGGCACTTCAAATAAGGCTTGTGCTTAGAATTTTAAGGACAAATTCCCCTGCATAGAGTCACATTAGTCTGGCATCAACTTGTAGGCATGGAGGTAGAGTCTTCAGGCATGCTGTGTCCTACATAACTTGCAGTGCTGGGCCAAAACGAAAATGAGAACATACAGACGGTGGGAGACAGTAAAGGTGCCTATCAAAGTGCAGGTCTGTGGAGGTAAAGTACGCCTAGCTCAAGGAGTGGCACTGTTTGGAGGTGTGGCCTTGTTGGAGTAGGATGTCACTGCAGGGCTTTGAAGACCCTACTCCTAGCTGCCTTCAGATGAAGATGTAGAACTTCCAGCTCCTCCTGCACTATGTCTACCTGGAGGCTGCCATGCTCCCATCTTGATGATAATGGACTGAACTTCTTAACCTGTAAGCCAGACCCAATTAAATTTTGTCCTTTATAAGAGTAGCCTTGGTCATGTGTCTGTTTACAACAGTAAAGCCCTAACTAAGACAAGGCCTACCTGGAGGTTGCACTTTCTACCAGTCTCATGCTGAACTGACAAACAGGGGCTACAGACACAATGAATGTAACAATAAGCTTAGCACCATGCTAACAATAGCAATGGCATCCTTAACACAGAACAACAGACACTCTCTGAAAAAGGAAGATGGCATATAGCTATATAAAAGCAGGTCTCCTAGCAAGGAAGGCACAGAGAGAATAGAATGAAACTACAGATTCTGTACTCCATACTCTCAGGCAATCTGGGTAGTTATGGAAATAAATGAAATTGAGGCCTGGCAGGGATCTTAGCATTCCCATGTCCATCAAGGTGATATTCACAAAGATATGGAAATGAGCTAACAGCCCAATGCCAGATGAGTGGATAAAGGATATGTTTGCAATGGCTATTATTCAGCCTTTCAACAGAATGAAATACTGAATTTCTTCCAATGTAAGCTAAAAGAAACTAGCCATAGAAATATAGTTACTTCATGATTCCCCAACATGTGCAATATAAAACATTCAAAATCACAAAACTCAAGAATAGAACAGTATTTATTTAGGTCATGGAGATAGCAGGGAAGTAACATTGATAGACATAGACCTTCAGTTAAGAAGATGAGTTAAGTTCCAGATGTGTGCTGAACAGCAGAGTGCCAACAGTCAACAACACTATATTTCTACACTTGGAAATACTAGGAAAAGGTCAGGTGATCTAACCACAATGCAAATATAAAAGAAAGGAAGAAGTCTGCCTCACCATCTGCTTCATGACTCGTTTTAAAGCAAATCTTAGGTAAATAAGTAACATATTTCTTGGCAACCCAAGTTACAAACAGCCATGAAAACAGGAGGGACAGACCTGAGGTAAATGTGGAATGTAGGTAAGAAACACTTTCATAAGTGTGTTTAATCACAGCTCACACTATGACAGACCCAACAGCAACATACAACTGTATTACTCAAATAGTACTCCACGGAAGTCAAGAACAGTTGTTTCTGAGGCATGAGCTTTTCTGAGATCTGAGCGTGGATTTGGACTCAGGTCAAAGGTATCCATCAACCATAGAGAGAATGCAAGCATCAGAATATCCATGCTATATATTCCTAATGAGGAAACAGCTTAATATCCATGCTATATATTCCTAATGAGGAAACAGCTTATGATTTTTTGAAAATTTAGACATTTAAAGGTTTAAAATTTCCTAGAACTTCTGAACGTCCTGTTGTGATGGGAATGGTAGCTGCAGGCCAGCAATCCCTATACTCATGAAGATATCTCGAGCCCAGCCACCCAAGAGCAACCTGAGCAGGAAGGCCACATTTCAAAGTCCCACTGCTGCAAAAAGCTATTCAAAACAACTAAAACTGAAATCTAAGTTAAAATAAAATCACTTGGGCCAGTCAGAGAGCTTGATGGAGAAAGGCATCGGGTCTGATGACTCAGCGTGACACTTAGAAGCCAAATGGTGGCAGTGTGGTGGTCTGGATGGGTTTGGCTCCATAGACTCTATGTTTTTGTTTGGCCCATGAGAAGTGCACCATTAGGAGGTATGGGCTTGTTGGAGGAAGTGCATCACTGTGTGGGTGAGCTTTGAGGTCCTATGTTCCAGCTCCTCCTGGGTGCCATTGGAAGACCGTTTCCTTCTGCCTGTCTTTGGATCAAAATGTAGAACTCTCAGCTCCTTCCCCAGCAACATGTCTGCCTAGATACTGCCATGCTTCCCGTTATGATGATAATGAAGTAAGACTGTAACCCAGCCCCAGTTAAATGTTTCCTTCATAAGAGTTGCCATGGTCATGGTGCCTCTTCACAACAATGAAACCCTAATGAAGAAAGTGGCCAGCTTTTGTTATCCTCTGACCACACATGTGCTAAACAGACCCAGAAGAGAAGGAGAAAGGAAAAATAAAGAAACAAGCAAAAAACAGTAAGGATACCTAAAAATGGTGTTGGAAAACTGTCAGACTCCTGCGAGATGTCCTTGTCCCTCAGTGTTGTGCAGTGGTGCTCAGACACAAAGGCACAGCCTCGCTCATAGGTACACGTTATGCTAACTCACACCATGTTTTGTAAAATTGAGCGTTTTCATCACAAACAGGTTATGTAATTTACACAACGCAGGGGAGCCAGCAAGCACTGACTCCACAATGGGTCAGACAGATGTGTGAAGGGTATGGTACTGCCAACAACCCTGTACACAGCGGCCTTCACCTCCGCCTGCAGAAGGCACCTACCTTGCAAGTCAGAGACCTGGTGCAGGGCTTCTTGGTATCCAGATCAATGACCCCACAGTGGATGTCAGGATCAAACTCTCTCTCTGTCAGAAGCATACAAACATTACTGCAGTGGACGTATTGTACGTTTTAAATAAGAGGAATCTCAGGATACGCAAATCATAGCCATAATACAATGTGCCATATTATTAATGAATACACTGTAGAGGAGGTATGAGTATTGCAGTAAACATTATCCTCGCTGGAGAGAACTATCAGATAACTAGAACAATATTTGCTTATTTATCTTGCTAAAAAGTATCTATATTTAGAAAAATCATGAGGAACAAATTACCATTCTGAAGGTGAGTATACACAAGTGTGATCTTTAAAACCACAAGTAAAGACAGGTCCACCGTGAAGGAACCTCTTCCCAGGGCTCAAGTCAACTAGCTTTAAGTCATAAATGGGAGGAGAGACCCTTGGTCCTGCGAAGGTTCTATGCCCCAGTACAGGGGAATGTGTCAGGAAGTGGGAGTAGGTGGGTTGGTGAGCAGGGAGAGGGAGGAGGGATAGGGGATTTTCCGAGGGGAAACTAGGAAAGGGGACAACATTTGAAATGGAAATAAAAAAAATAACTAATTAATAAAAACCAATCTATATACCCAACTTTCTGTACACAGAAACTTTAAGAGAGGACTGTGATGTTACCTGATAATCTCTTATTTAAAAACTTTCTGTTATTAGAAGTGTCTTCAGATTTCTTTTCCAGAGTAGGCATTGCAGGAAGCCCTTTGCCATTCAGAATCTGTCCGGGTGAAGGCAAGGTTGGCTTTGGTATTGAGGGACAGTTAAGGCCAGGCTTGACTGCAGAGCTCATAGTAGCAGGACAGGCTGGCCCCACTGTGGATTTCAGTAGTGTGCTATCCATCTTCGGGTGCATCTTTTCCACCTTCACAGAGGGCGCCATGCTGTTGCAGCAAAGTGGGAATGCATTAAATGAGAGCCCTGTTACTCCAGAGGGATGGGAGCAGAGCCCCAATCTACGAGAGTATACACAGGCTCTAGGAAGGCCTTTTACATTTTGTTTGAACCACTAAGAAAAGCTCATAGAGTTCACAGCTAGCCAAGTTTGTAATCCCTTTGGACAAAAAACCCAGTGTATAAAACTGACCTCTTTTATCCTTTTGGAAACGTGCCTTCATGGACCTATGGGAAACTTAGACCCCACAGTCAATGCAGTTTTTACAAGAAGCAAAGCATGAGAGATCTAGAAGGACCAAGATGATGCCACAGAATTCCAGGAGAGTCCTTCACAGGAGCCATGATGTTAATGAAAGAAATTATTAAACCAGGAGAGTATGAGTCACGGAAGCCCTCTGAGAACTTAAATGCAGACACCTAACACAGCACTGAGTGTCCCCTGAAGCCACTCTGCTGCTGCCAACAAGTAAGCCTTGAGTCAGCACATCCTGTGTCACCATTTGGGCTCTCCAACCCCTCAACACAGGCTTCTATGACACCAGCATAGGACAGAGGCAACTGGCAACGGGTTGGTAAGCAGGAAGACCCATGCCACTAACAAAGCAACTTCTCTTACGATCTTACTGACACTGTTATTTTGCCTAGTAGAAGTGATGTCAGCAAAACCCTAAGGCTTCACTTAGTCCCTGCTGAGCCTTCACGTGACAATGGATGCTTGGATAAATGCTTGGAAGCTCTAGTGCAGTCTGTACTCTAATAGCTGTTGCCCTGCCGTTTCTGTGGCTTTCAGACAGCTAGCTAGAGAAGTCAAAGACAAGTTTCCTGTGCTCCTTCTCAATGAGCAGGGGCTTGGGGCTCAGCGACCAGAATAGACTGCGGTGAAGACCTATTCCTGGAACAGCCTTACAACAACCCAGTCACTGCAAACTCCTCTCACCTCACCAAGTTGGCAAGGTTCTTGTGCAGTAGCAGGTACACAACTGTTTTCTGAGATAACCACGGTTATGAGACATTGGGGATAAAATTGATGGCATACTCTCCCCCCAAACGGGAAGCAGGCCAAGGAAACACTACTTGCCATCAGGCTGCGAGATATCATAACTTATAAGATAAACTTCAACAACAGTATACTGCTGTTCCTCCACATGACCTCAAAAAAGCTCTTAGCTCCAGACCCACTTTAGAAGCTAGTCAAAGAAACCATGGAAATGAGAGACTCCTTCTTGTCTTTCCCCCTCACTGCTGTGACTTAAACCCTGATGCCTTAGACTCCTGGAGAACTAGTGCCTCACTTCCACCAGGAAGGCAATAGAAGTAGGATTCAAACCCAGATCTCTATGACTTAAAGACCTCTTAAAAGACCTCATAAAGTACCTGCACATACGCTTCCTTTACCCATGTGAAAAAAAGGGATAACAATACATACTCATAGGGATGCTGTGGCCAATACATGACATCACAGACAAATATAGCTCATTTTCAATAACTCACACAGGAAAGGATCAATAAATATTACTAGCCTTATTAATAGTGATAACTTAAATAGCTTCCAACCTGAGGTAGGGAAAGGAAAAGCACTACCAGTTTTCTTGAACCTCTCAAGAGAACTCTCCAATGACCCAAGCATTCTTGGATGCTCCCACACAGGACTGACTCATCCTGACAACTAAGGGAAGCCTTACAAACCCACATGGCCATACTTACACTCGTCCATGGGGGACTTTAATCTGTTGCACGGGATGCATGGGCTTCATGTTTCCCCTGAGCTGAAGTTTCTCTTTGGGCAATCTGAGTAACTTGGAGCTTGAGGATGCGCAAAGGACCCCTCCACTGGGAGGCCGGCTGCTTCCGCCAGCACCACCGCCTTTGCTTTTGGACAGAGAAGGGAAGAGGGAAAATACTGAAGTGTGAGGAACAGCCAAGGAAGGCTTGCTAGATGAGCTATGTCTTCTTTCTGAAACAGAAAACAAAGACAAAAAGAACATGTTTCAGGCAATCCTTGAATGGAAAGCTGAGACTGTTCCCTGCAACTGACCAACACATTTCTGTTAAAACACATGGCTAAGTAAAGCATGCTCAGCATGCTCTAAATCCAGCAGCTTGCTTGTTTGTTTGCTTTCTTTGTTGTGTTTTTTGACACACAGTTCCTCTGTATGGCCTTGGCTGTCCTGGAACTTGCTCTACAGCCAAGACTGGCCTTGAACTAACACAGATCCCCTGCTTCTGTCTCCTGAGTACTGGGATTAAAAGTTTGTACCACTGTCGCCTGAAGAAAGCTCTTATGTAGGCCTAAAAAACTATTTAGTCACAGTATCTACAAACTGGTCTTTCTGATTCCAGTGTCTATCAACATAAGGAGGTTTACCATATAAACCCATTCAGAAATTAAACAAGCATTAAATATGAGTAAAATGTCCTGTTGTTTTAGATGGAACAATTCACACCGAGAAAATGATCCACTCATTTGCAGTTCTGCTAGTTGGCACTGCCTGGTATGCCTTCATTCTTTCTAGCACAATACCTCTCTGATTCTCAGAATAAAAAACTGTTTAAGAAACAGACCCACCAGCCAGATTGTGACACCAAGGAAGAACATGTCTAGGACCATTTTAGCATTCCCTAAGAACCTGCTAAACTTTTCAGGTCATTTCAAACCCCTCCTACCTTTTAAAAATAATCACAGTTCACTACAGATGGCATAGCTCTGCTTCACACTACTAAGAAGCCAAAGGCTCAAAAATACCACAAAGAGGTAGGTCTGTTGATTGTCCTTCTTCCTTTGAAACTAGGAAATAATGTATGGCTAAGTACAGATTACAAAGTGGGTAACTGAGAAAAACTCTACGTGAGAATAAGGTCTGAGAGCAGATGCAAACGAACATAAATCAAGAGCTGCTGAAAACACCACCATAAAAAGTGAGTTAGTCATTTGATAACGCTGTTTGGGGACATAGCAGCCCTGAACTCAGAATTTAAAATCACACTTTGTTTTAAGGCTTTATAAGATTTGCAAACCATCATTATCACACTATGGAAAACCGTGTGGACACTCAAAACATTAATCATGTTAGAGTCAATAACTAGAAGCACTATTAGAATAGCTAATTTCCAAATCTTCTTTTCATTGTTGAGAAACTTTCAGTGACTCTAGAACCTTACTCCGAAAGGCCAGTACTTCTGTAGTCTTTATCACGTACTTCAGGGACAGGGTCCCACCACAGCAAATGATGCTATGGACAAAATATCCAAATTCTCCAAATCAACACCATGGAGGCTATAGTCAAATTAAGAGCCAAATAGAGAGCCACCTGAAAGTGCTTCCTTACCCCGAACCCCATCATATAAAATTGTGTACCAGGAATGTGTCTTAAAGTAATTTCAGTTTAATATATTCTTCTATTTGGTACCTCGATTGTTTTGTTCAAAACTCAGTTTTCCTGCTTGGTCCCCATACTCAGGAGTCTGAGGAAGTTTGAAAGCCAGTCTGTGCTAATAATGACTAGACCAGTCCTAACTGCACAATGCACACAGTCACAGACAAAGATGACAGACACACACACACACACACAGAGACACACATAGGCACACACACACACACACACACACACACACACACACACACACAAGTTAAAAATAAGAAAATCCAGTTGTACTACGTTTGAGGTTCTGGCGTCAGCTCCTAGCACTATAAAACTATTTGATTAATTTTTTTTTAAAAAGAAAAGACCAAAAAAAAAAAAAAAAAAAAAAAAAAAAAAAAAAAAAAAAATACCTGAAACCAATTTCTAGAATCCTGCAGATTTTAATAGTAATCATTATCTCATTTATTTGACCCTGAGTTATAGCTCCTGTTTATTTTCTTAGAAAATAACTGTGTCAAATATTTCTTTAAAATGAATAGCACATTATCACTTCCCTATTTTCTTGCTTATCTGCAACCAAATATGCTTATTTCTGATGGTTTTTACAGCTCCGATAAGTGATATTTTGTTGACTATAACCATGTGATAAAAATTCATTGAAAATATTAATAAAGTTATTGTATAAGCAAAAAAAAAAAAAAAAAAGTCAAAGAGACCGGTCAAAATTTAGCTCGTCTCTTGATATTCTAAAATGCCTTGACCACGTGCCCAAGTGTTTCAGCACTCTTCAGTAACAATTGGAAAGCTATGTCATAATTTTGCCAGCTGCCCAAGATAGGCAAGATTTCCAGGAGCCCTGTGTCTATTATCCACAAAACAGGTCTTCGGTTAACATTATTAAGATTGGTACAGCTTTTCCTCTGGTAAGTTTTTCCAAATGACAGTAGCGCAGGGGTTCTTAACCTTGGCTCCACCGAAATGACTCAAAGAGCTGTCAAAGGTCTAATGAGGCTGAGCATGGTGATGCTAAGCCGTAAGCCCAGACTTGGGAAAGGTGAAGGAGGCCTCAGCCATATCACATTCAAACCCAGAATGGCAAGCCAGAGACCTGAGCATTAACTCCCCCAGCAACACAGTGCCTGCTGTGCCAATTCAGTGTGGTCTCCATTTTGTTTCTTTGTGATAATTACTGAGAATAGAACGTCCTCAAGAACCGGCCACTTGGGATGAAGATCTATGAATGAGGGATTTCTAAATCAAGAAATGTGCATCCACAATATAAAACACAAGAAGTATAAGCAAGTTAACAAAACTCCCCTAAAGGACTGTTACCAATCAATACTGAACTTAAAAATATATTGAAATGGGCACAATGTTAGAAGATGTCACAGTGTACTGGGGACATGACCTTTCAGAGGTTACAGCAAATGAATGATGTGTGGAAATAACCCCACGACCCAAGCCAGAATGTCCTCAACAAACAAGAAAATGTCAGCAAAATGAATGAGCAAGAGAGCAGTATCAGAGAAGAAAAGGTAATTAGGTTACTGTAATTCAAAGACAAAGATAGAAATGCTAAAAATAAGAAACACAAGGGAAAGCTTCACCACAGAAGAAAAGAACACCAAAAGAGAAATGACTGGCAAATGTCTACATTTATAAACATGAACTAGGAAGACCACACAAAGAAAACATCTGGGATATAAACAAGAGATCACCCCTAAGAAGCCATGGTTCAGAAAGAACTACAATAGAAACTAAAGACACAAAGACTCTATTAAATGAAATTAGGTGATTTCCCATACCTAGTGAAAGACATTGATTTCCAAGCACATAGTATTTAGAGCCTAAACAGACATGATCTTAGAATAGACTGTCCCGTGAGATACTGTGATCAAGATGTTAAAATTACAATGAAACACACAACAAAAGAAACAACAGTACTAACGGGAAATACCAACAAAGTCAATACACCAAATAACAGCCCATCTCTCATCAGCAACTCCCGAAGCCAGCAGAGTAGGGAGCAGCAGGTGTTTTTATTTATGTGTGTATGTGCACACCATGTGTGTGCAGATGCCTGCTGTGCAGTAGGCGGCTGTAAGCTACCCAACCTGGGGAGTGGGATGACACTCGGCCTCTGAAAGAGCAGCAACGGCACCTACTTGTTGAGCCAGCTCTCCTGCCCCTAATAACATGTTCCAAAATTTGAGAACAAATGCTCTTAATCAAATTGGCTCTCCAACAAAACTATGTGAGGGAAACAAACTGGTATTTCAAGTCAAAGCCACTCAGGAGTACCCAGTCAACACTACAGCAATAACTGAAACCAACACTGTACATTCAAAGGACAAGCTCTCTAATCAGAGAGGAGAAACTAACTTATACTGGAGGAATCAGTAGGTAGAGTGGCAAGGGCGCGTCGTGCTTAACACGTGTGATGGGCTTCACTGGAATTCTTGAAGTTCGTACAGAAGCAGGAATGATCCCAGAGAGCAATACTATGCAGAAAATGCTGTTGGAGGCACCTGATACCTGATGATGTCCATGCTTACCAGAGCTGCAGGAAGAACAAAGCTCACATGGCACTGCCACAGGCGCACGACCAATGAGACAGAAAAGAATGACACATGAATATGACCAAGGCCACCTAATCTTTAAATTTATTGCTTGCAAACTCCACAGACATGTGTGAAACAAACAAAACCAGAGTGCAGTTCACCTCTCACAAAAAATCAAGTCAAATCAATGCCCTTAATTTAAGAATTTAAACTCTGAAACTGCTAAAGAAAGTATAGGAAAAGTATTGCAAGTACTTTCTGACAGGGACTTCAAAAGGAAGGAAAGATCAGCAATAACTGATGATGAGACTGTATAAAATATAAATAAAATAAATATAAATATTTATTTTAAGTACACTGTAGCTGTCTTTTTTTAGTTTTTGGACAGGGTTTCTCTGTATAGCCCTGGCTGTCCTGGAACTCATTTTGTAGACCAGGCTAGCCTTGAACTTAGAAATCCACCTGCCTCTGCCACCCAAGTGCTGGGATTAAAGGCATGTGCCACCACCGCCCGGCACACTGTAGCTTTCTTTAGACATACCAGAAGAGGACGTCAGATCTCATTACAGATGACTGTAAGCCACCATGTGGTTGCTGGGATTTGAACTCAGGACCTTTGAAAGATCAGTCAGTGTTCTTAACCACTGAGCCATCTCTCCAGCCCATATAAATACTTCTTACAACACTGGGACAATCAGCAACTTGGAAAGACTGTTGAGAGAATGGGAGAAAACACCTGCCAATCATATATCAGAAGAGAGAATGGGAGGAAACACCTGCCAATCATATCAGAGAAGATTAACATCTAGAACTTATAAAGAACTCCAAAACTTAAATACCAATACAACTGACTGACTGGTCAATAAACAATGGAATCCAAGAACTGCACAGATAGTTCTCCAATCAAGAAGTAGACTAATAGAAAAATATTTGGAAATGTTGCTCAACATCACTGGCCATAAAGGAAATGCATCTATGCTTTTAGTTTTTGAATTTATTAAGCTTTAATTTTACCCCAGTCAGAATGGCTGTCAAGAAAACAAGGGAGAAGCCGAGCGTGGTGGCGCACGCCTTTGATCCCAGCACTCGGGAGGCAGAGGCAGGCAGATTTCTGAGTTCGAGGCCAGCCTGGTCTTCAGAGTGAGCTCCAGGACAGCCAGGGCTAAGAGCAACCCTGTCTCAAAAAAAAAAACAAAGAGAAAACAAGGGAGATGTAGCTCAATGCCTAGCATGCACTCAACTCCAATGTTCATCCCTAGACCCTCATGGCATGGGTGTAGGGGGAGCACCTGCAATCCTAGCACTGGAGAGGCAGATCAGGCCAGCCCAGGATGCAGGAGATCGGAACGCAAAACAAGTAAATAAAATGAAAAAATAGAAAATGCTGACAACTACATGAGAGAAAAGGAACTCTTCATGTTGAAAGTGCAAAATGTGAACCTGTCAAAGTCAGGAGGTTTCTCAAATCACTGGAAAAAAATTCCCACTGACTCCGTCATAACCACGTCCAGGTGTGTATGTATGCATGAAGGGTTATAAGTCAGTCTACCACAGAGATACTTGTAATCCAATACGCTTTAACTCTGCACAATAGCCAAGGTATAAAGCTGGGATAGCTGTCCATCAATGACTAACGTTACTCAACCATAAACACTAAAATTGTGATATCTGTAGGAAATGGAGCATTTTCCTCTCATTTTTGGAACATAGGTATGAAACACACACACACATACACCACACATGGGGGTGGGGAAGAGGAAGGGAGGACTCTAAAGTAGGAAGGAAGTCTGCAGGAATGAGGAGAAAGAAATAAGAAAGGGCAATGAAATGTCTCATGTATTTCAGGGAAGGAGAGCCAACAGAATGGATGTATTTCAGGGAAGGAGAGTCAACAGAATGGATGTCATGAGGTGTGTGGGGAGAGATGGAGGCAGCAAGGGGGCAGTGTGGGGAAGACACAGGACTAGAGCGCAGGTACACACACCACAAGGGATAAATCAACGTCTTTGCATGCCACTGCTTCTCTCTCAGACGTTATGATGGATCTGGTTTGAGGCAGTTGAGGCATGTCCAGAGCACCCAGACTTCAATGGAATGTTTGTTGTGGCTCCTGGTAGAAGTACTCCCCTCTCTGGAACCAAACTTCTAGGCCAGCAGAACCTAGGGTTGTGGGAACAGGAAGCAAAAATTTTCCTAAAGGGTCACTAGTAGTGCTAGTAAGTGGAACTATTCCCTTTCCCACCCCTTGATTCCTGGACCCATGGATCCTGGCTATGGAAGAAACTGTACCATATATTGGACACTGATTCAAAGCAATTCATTCAAAGTTCTTCTGAAGAACTCCGCCCCAGCCCTCCATGCTGCTGCCACCTAACTGATGCTGCTATTGCATCTTCAAAAGGCCATTCCATCTTTCTATCAGATTAGCTGCTTAAGGATGGTGGGGAACATGGTGAGACCAGTGGATTCCATGAGTGTAGGCCCACTGTCATAACTCTTTGGCTGTGAAATACATTCCTTGGTCAGAAGCAATACTGTGTGGAAATACCATGATGATGGATCAGATATTCTGTAAGTCCACAGATGGTTTTGGCAGAAGCATTAGATGCAAGAAAGGCAAATCCATAACCAGAATAAGTATTTACTCCAGTAAGAACAAAATATTATCCTTTCCACAGAGGAAGTGGTCCAATGTAGTCAACCTGACACCAGACTGCTGGCTGGCCACCTCAAGGAATGGAGCCATATCTGGGGCTCAGTGTTGGTTTCTGCTGTTGGCAGATCTGGCATGCAGCAGCAGCTGCAGCCAGGTCAGCCTTGGTGAGTGACGTCTGTGTTGCTGGGCCCAAACTTTAAGCCCCATCTTGGCCACCACGGCCACTTTGTTCATGTGCCCATTGAGAAATGACAGGAATGGCTGGAAAAAGAGGCTGACTGTCCACAGAACAGGTCATCTTATCCACTTAATTACTGAATGAACTGTTCCTCTGCTGAAGTCATCTTTTGGTGAGTATTTACATGGGACACAAATATCTTTACATCCTTTGCCTATTCACAGAGAGCTAACCACATACTTCTTCCCCAGATATCTTTCTCACCAATTTTCCAATCATGACCCTTCTAAGTTTCTGACTATCCAGCCAATCCACTGGCTACAGTGAACAATTGTACATCTGACCATTTCTTAGTCCAAACAAACTGCAATACCATGTGTACTGCCCGAAATTCTGCCCACTGGGAAGATTTCCCTTCACCTGTGTCTTTCAGGGTTGTCCCAGATAAGGGTTGTAATGCTGCAGCTGCCCACTTCTGGGTGGGGCCTGCATAATGTGCAGAGCCGTCAGTAAACCAGGTCCTAGTCTTCTCTTCTTCAGTCAGTCAATCTTAGGGAACACCCCGGAGACTATAGGTGCATGCTTGGCAGCAGATGGCATTGTAACAAGAGTAGAAACCATAGGCATTTAAGCAACTTCTTCATGTAACTTGTTTGTGCCTTCAGGACCTACTCTGGCCTGATCACATATATACCACTTCCATTTGATAATAGATTGCTGCTATGCACTTCCTACTCTATGACTTGGAGGATCTGATTAATACCAAGTTCATGATGGGAAGTTCAGGTCACATGGTAAATTGGTGTCCTATTGTCAAACATTCACTTTTCACTAGCACCCAACAGCAGGTCAAGAGCTGTTTTTCAAAGGGAGAATAGTTGTCTGCAGATGATGGTAGAGCTTTGCTTCAAAATCACAAAGATCTCTTTTGTGATTCACCTACAGGAGCCTGCCAGAGGCTCCAAACAGCATCTCTATTTACCACCAACATCTCAAGTGCCATCGGGTATGCTGGATCACATGGTCCAAATGGTAGAGCAGCCTGCACAGCAGCCTGGACCTGTTGAAGAGCCTTCTGTTGCAGGTTCCACACAAAGCTAGCAGCTTTCTGAGTCACTTGGTAAATGGGCCTGAGTAACACACCCAAGTGTGGAATGTGCTGTCTCCAGAATCCAAATAGACCCACTAACTATTGTGCTTCTTTCTTGGTGGTGGGAAGGGGTCAGGTGCAATAACTTACTTATCTTTCACCTTATAAGGAATATCTCTGCATGCCCCACACTACTGGACTTCTAAGAATTTCACTGAGTTAGATAATCCTTGAATTTTGGTTAGATTCATTTCCCATCCTCCAATACCCATAGGTTACCAATTAGTCCAAAGTAGTTGCTACTTCCTGCTCACTTGGTCCAATCAGCATAATGTCATCAATATAGTGCACCAATGTGATGTTTTGTGGAAGAGACAGATGATCAAGATCCCTTCTACGTTATCACGCAGGGAAGGAGAGTTAATATATCCGTGAGGCAAAACTTTAAAGGTATACTGCTGGCCTTGCCAATTGAAAGCAAATTGCTTCTGGTGGTCTTTATGGACAGGTACTGAGAAGAAGGCATTTGCTAGATCAATAGCTGCATACCAGGTACCTGGAGACGTGTTAATTTGCTCAAATAACGAAACTACATCTGGTACAGCAGCTGCAATTGGAGTTACTACCTGATTTAGTTTTTGATAGTCAACTGTCATTCTCCATGATCCATCTGTCTTCTGCACTGGCAAAATAAGAGTTAAGGGGAGATGTGGTGGGAACCACCCCCCCTGCATCTTTCAAGTCCATGATGGTGGCAGTAATTTCTGCAATTCCTCCAGGAATACAATAGTTTCTTTTTCTTTTCTTTTTTTTTTTTTTGTTGAAAGATTTATTTCTTTAATTTATATGAGTACACTGTCTCTGTCTTCATTCATACCAGAATGGGGCACTGGATCCCATATCAGATGGTTGTGAGGCACCGTGTGGTTGCTGGGATTTGAACTCAGAACTTTAGGAAGAGCAATCAGTCACCTTAACCACTGAGCCATCTCTCCAGGCCAATAGTTTTTGATTCACTATTTTCTTTGGCAGAGGCTTCCATTTAGACTGTCTAACTATAATAGCCCGCACTCCACAGGTCAGGGAACCAATGTGAGAATTCTGCCAATTTCTAAGTATATCTATCCAATTATACATTCTGGAACTGGAGATACGACCACAGGATGTGTCCGGGGAACCTATTTACTGGACCTACTGTGTGTGAGTTGGACATTAGTCAAAACTCCATCAGCCCCTACTGTCCTCCATAAGCCCCTACTTTAACTAGAAGGTCACAATGTTCCTTGGGCTCTCCTGAGATCAGCATCAATTCAGAACCAGTATCCAACAGACCCCAGAAAGAGTCAGTATTTCCTTTCCCAGAGTGTACAATTAGCCTTGTAAAAGGCCATAGGTCCCTCTCGGGAAGTACTGTGAAGAAAGGCTAACAGCAAAACTTTCAGGTGTCTCATCAAGATCCTTCCTCAAGGGAACCTGGCCACCAACACACTGTATGACATGTGACATCAATCCCCCCACAGCAGGAGGATATGAGGAGGGAGGGTGAGAGAGGGCAGGGTGTTCCATCTACTTTCCAAAGGGAAGGCAACTATGAATACTGAATTTATAACTTTGAATTCATGCTTAGTTGTTTTTGTTCCCTAATTATAAGTATTAAAACCCAGGTATAAATAAAAAGAAATAAAGCAAATAATTATACATTTTTATCTCTGTTCTAATAGTAAATATTTGATATTAACAATACAGCTTTTTAAAAAAAGCTATTTTAAAAGTAATTTATAAATCCTTACTTTTGTGAATTTTTTTACTGCTAAACAATACTGAATAGAGTTGACATGATTATTAAATACATACATACACTTTTTACAGAAGAAACCCAGGGTTCAAGCGACTAAAGCACTTGACACCACCACATGAGGACCTTTGTTCAGAACTCCAGAACTTACATGAAACTGGCTGCAGGACCATGCATCTACAAACCCTGCAAACCTACAGCAATAGAGGAGGAAACAGGAGAACTTTAGAAACTTCTAGGCAGTTAGCCTGGCTCTTATATGGTGGCAAACAAAGTGAGAACAGACACTGAGTTTGTCCTCTGACTTCTACACTTATGCTATGGCACATGGATACCCCGCACTCACATACACAGAGAGACAGAGACACGGACAGGGAATCCAAGCAGAGCTTTAAAAAAAATCTTGCCGGGCATGGTGGCGCACGCCTTTGATCCCAGCACTCGGGAGGCAGAGGCAGGTGGATTTCTGAGTTTGAGGCCAGCCTGGTCTACAAAGTGAGTTCCAGGACAGCCAGGGCTATACAGAAAAACCCTGTCTCGAAAAACAAACAAACAAACAAACAAACAAACAAACAAAAATCTTAAGAGTTCTACCCTCAATTTACACATCCAAAGCACAGCAAGAAATACCACTATTCATGACCACTGTCCTTTCTTAGTGGGCATCATGCAAACAGGATAACAACTAAGAAAAGCATCTTAAACTCCAGTTCTTTTCTTGAATCCTATTAAATGTTTTACTGTTCTCTTATCCTCCAAAAGACTAAGAGATGAGACATCTCAGCAGATCCAGCAGCAACTTGTGCCAAGCATAAGTCTGATCAAATTCCTAACCACAGAAGTAAAATTCCCCAGTCTGATAAGTCGTATCTCTTGGGTACTATAGCACAGCGACACAGTGTACTACAGACTAACAGTCAGTTCCCCATGACTATGTGGTTGACTACAGACTAACAGTCAGTTCCCCATGACCATGTGGCTGACTACAGACTAACAGTCAGTTCCCCCATGACTATGTGGCTGACTACAGACTAACAGTCAGTCCCCATGACCATGTGGCTGACTACAGACTAACAGTCAGTTCCCCCATGACTGTGTGGCTGACTACAGACTAACAGTCAGTCCCCATGACCATGTGGCTGACTACAGACTAACAGTCGGTTCCCCCATGACTGTGTGGTTCACTACAGACTAACAGTCAGTTCCCCCATGACTGTGTGGCTGACTACAGACTAACAGTCAGTCCCCATGACCATGTGGCTGACTACAGACTAACAGTCAGTTCCCCATGACTATGTGGCTGACTACAGACTAACAGTCAGTTCCCCATGACTATGTGGTTGACTACAGACTAACAGTCGGTTCCCCATGACCATTTGGCTGCCTACTGCTACCCAGGACCCACACTGACTATGAGGGCCTAGTTGAGCATCTCTGCTGCACTTGGGGGCAGGAGCCACGTGTGCTAAGCCCTCTTCAGATAGCAGCTTAAGGAAGACAGAATTCATGCAAAAGGATATAAAGAATGTTTAGTCAACCAATTTTGTTTTAAAATTTTAAAGAGTTACCTTATATTTCTGACAAGTCTCAAGTAAAACTCAGGAAAATATGGAAAAAGCATGGAAGAAGGAATTATGGTACACGTTCAACCTAGTAAGGTTATCAAGCCCATGACTTTTCTTTAAATGAAACTCACTCTTCAAGATACAGCCAGGGAAAACTAAACAGTCTGCATTCGGCATCAGGCAATGTATAAATTCATACAGTCTCTGAAAGTCTCACTCCAGAAATGTCCCACCATCATCCGCAGTTAAAGCAAAGACTTAATGATCAGCCTTACACCTGTTCACAGCATGTCCAGTCTATGAAAAATACACACTTCTTGGCCAGGCATATATCATACAGCAACACATTTCATTGAAAGCTTAGTTTAGAATCTCTCTTTCATTTGTAAGATGCCCTTCACTGACTTAGTATAACTGTTCTTATGTCCAGGTTAAAGATGCAATGTGCTTCTAATGGGGCGATTCACCAACCCCAACTGTCACAATTTACTCTCAGTCTGCCAAAACAGCATGTAAAAAATATCACCTTAGCATCTGCCTTTCATTATGATAATATCCTCCTAAGGAATATTCAAGACAAAGACCTGCAAAGAGGGAGTAAATCATGGCTTTCAAACTCCCAGCAGTTCTTTCTTACACATCAACTCTGAACTGTACCAGTGTTCTCTCCCTAAAGCTGTCATGCACAACAGTCATGCTTCAGACCTTTCATTAACTCTGCCCCCACTTGGTTTATTACTTACCAGTATTCCATGTTATGTAAATGTACCAACTGACTAGGACAATGTTTGCTTTAGCACTGTTCCAAGCAGTATTTATCAAACAATGGCTTTAGTTTAATGCAGGAGTTCATATTTATTTTAATAAAACGACGTGGCAGCCCATAGAAAACTCTCAGCATGAACTGACTACACAGGGATGTTTCTATTTAACAACATCTCATCACTTTCAAAGGTATCAGCTTTTTTCTGTTACTGTCATCTTCTTTCAAATGCACTCCCATGTATCTGACTAGCAAGCACAGCTAAATTCCAGCCATTATTATCACAGGTTTACTTCAGTTCTCAATCTGCTTTCTCTTTGATTCTGTTTCTTTAGGTTCTCCTGGCTCATGAGATGCTCTAGAAAAGGTATGATGCACTGTAATTGCTGAAAAGGAAGCGAGTTGGGAGCACTGTCCCCAGAAAATTCAAATTTCAAGTTGGGGAGTCCAGAGCTGACCTCTGGCATGCAGTACATCAAAGAACAGTT
>LR749940.1:206549-248340 GCA_902729485.2 Mus minutoides | reverse complement strand
TTACCCAGGGCAGGGGCTGGAGGCAGCTCCAGTGTGTTACCCAGGGCAGGGGCTGGAGGCAGCTCCAGTGTGTTTAGGTGGGTTACGAATAGCACTGGAGAACACACAGAGAGAAAACTCTTCACACAAAGCCCTTGGCATCATTTCCACTAGAGAGATTTAAATGAAAGGGATGATTTCAATACCGGCTGCCCTAACAAATTAGTCTCCAACTGCTACCTCTGCCAAAGCATTTTCCTCTCTTCTAATGTAGAGGTGCTTTTAAAAATAAACCGTGAGTGAAAAGTGCAGAACAGAGAGTCATTTTCAGCACTTGGGCCACTTGAAACAACTTTTCACCAAAGGTCTATAATCAAATTATCAAGCTCCTCAAGTCAGTGTTTTATGAGGAAAATAAAGGCCTTACTAAAGCCGCTGGGCCTTTTGGCATTTCCACATCTCTGGGTAGGGCTCGCACTGCAGCACACCATTCACTCTGCTGCATGAAAGAGAACAGATCACAAAGGGCAGATTACAAGGGAGAGTGACTCCACTGTGGGGGAAGGGACAAGCATGAATGGACTGTAAATAATGCTGCTAAGAAAGGAGAAGGAATATGGCAACCTCCAATAATCCTCCTGCCAGGAAGGCTTCCCAAGCAGATGTCCTTTAACTGTTTCCAAGTATGTGAGAAATACAAAACCCTTACAGAACAAACATCTGTGGGTATATCTCCTTTGCCTGCTTAACCTGTAGCTCTCTGAAAGCATTTGTAAAAACACTTTTTTTTTGGTTTTTCGAGACAGGGTTTCTCTGTGTAGCCCTGGCTGTCCTGGAACTCACTCTGTAGACCAGGCTGGCCTCAAACTCAGAAATCCGCCTGCCTCTGCCTCCCGAGTGCTGGGATTAAAGGCGTGCGCCACCACGCCCGGCTCTCACTTTTTTTTTAAAGATTTATTTTATTTATTATATGTAAGTACACTGTAGCTGTCTTCAGACACTCCAGAAGAGGGCGCCAGATCTCGTTACGGATATTTGTGAGCCACCATGTGGATGCTGGGATTTGAACTTATCACCTTCGGAAGAGCAGTCGGGTGCTCTTACCCGCTGAGCCATCTCACCAGCCCGTAAATACACTTTTAATAGGTACCAAATACCCACTATAGCACTGGAAATGACAGAAGGAGCGGTGAGTGTTAGCACCTCTCATCCCTGCAGCTGGAGTATAACACCCCTTCCTCACTGTCACTGCCATGACACACCTTTTCGGAAGGAAAACAGAATGAACACTCTGGATGGCCATCTGGTTTCCTGAAGGTATTCTATGTACACTTCTGGTATAGACTCAGACTTCTACTTGAGGGTTACTGTCTCCTCAGACACATGACACAAGGAAGAGAGCCTTCTGGGAAGAAACAGTTCTAAAAAGAACCCAATTGTCTACATGTTTAAGCCACCACTGTGATCTAGGTGCTGTTGACTGCATCTGCTGCTACTCCATGAATAACAAGCTGGCTGATGTTTCTATTTGCCAAGAGTCATAGGGACTTCTTTCTCTTTGCTGTCCTCTGGAAACTAGGAGCCATGGGAAAAATAGTGAAAGACCAATCACTGTGCCGATAGTAAATTGACCTCTATCATCAAGCGGACCTTCTATCACTTTTCTCCTTTTAAGTGTTCTTATTCCTCGAGTATCAATGACAAGAAAAGGGAAAAAAATAAATAAAAAGTGAAACTCCCAAATCCATCAGTCTCTAGATACAGCTGTGTTTGGGGTGGGGGAAGTGATCAGTCTATAAATTAAATTCATCATCTTGCCATTAAAATTTTAGTTACCATTAACATTTTAACTTATTATGTAGGTAAGATTGAAATACAAAAATAAAGGACTGCAGATGAGCACTGACTGATCTCATGCCCTCTTCTGGTGTGCTGGTGTGTTTGAAGACAGAACACTTAATCGTGTGTGTGTGTGTGTGTGTGTGTGTGTGTGTTTTAAAAAAAATGCAAAATTAAAATAAGTAAATTAGCCAAGTGATTTACACCTGTAATCCCTACATTCAGGAAGCTGATGTCAAAGACTCATCATGAGTTCCAGACTACTGTGGGCTACATCAGCAACTTCAGGCTACTTTCCTATAAAATGAAGTTTTATATCCACAAGTAAAGAAAGAACATTAAAAAACAAAACAAAACAAAACAAAAAAACTAGTAAACCTGATAATTACATGAGTTGATTTGTTTTTCTTGCTTTTTACTTTTTTGTTTTTTGAGGACAGGGTTTTTCTGTGTAGACCTTGCTATCCTGAAACTCCTTCTATAGATCAGGCTGACCTCGAACTTTTTAATTGCTTTTTCAAGGTGAAACTTTATTGCAAGTCTCATCTTCCAGGTCAAGGAGGAGGCTGGACTCCAAGAGGCAAGGGACTAAGAACAGTACCCTCTGAGTGTTGTGCTCAGTCTGTCTCAGGAACCTCCAATCCTGCAACCTTATTATTCCATCTTATCTGGACAGAGGACAGCAAAACCTAATGAATCACATGGTGGCAACAGCAAACTCTCAGTCAGGCACTACTTAAAAGACCCCCACCTCCACACCCATCAGCCTGGGTGTGAAGGCTGGGGTGCTTCCTTGGTGACCCTATGTAAAGCTTTTTCCTAAACAGAAAGTGACTGCTGTCTACAAATGAAAGGCACCAGTGCCAGCAAAGGAAACCAGAGATCACTGTGCTAATGCTGGCAGTTTTAGACACTTCCTATCAGCAGCATTTTGATTAAAGTTTCAAGATCTATTTATCTTTAAAGTTCTATAACTGGGGACCTGTTTTAACTTGAACTGAAACCACCCAGTCAAGCTCATTATTTGAAGAAGGCATGAAATTTGAGTCATTTGTGGTCATCTTCCTCCTGGCCCAAAGCACAGGTCTGCTGGTGCTCTAATAACGTAACTGAACAAAAGTCAATATTGGAGTCAGAAACTGTAATTTTACTCACTCCATTCTAGCTGCTGAATGACTTTCCAAGGTTGCTATTTGTTTTTTGAAGTTGTTCTTCACAGTGTTCTGTTTGAAATTTACTGTGAATTTGAAGTACCGGGACAAAACAGCTTTCAAACACATTCTACAGGAAACACTGAGCTGTCTGTCATGAAACCTCACTCACCACAAGATTAAAAAACAAAACAAAACAGAGGGTGTTACAAGGCTCTTCCATTTTTAGAGGGGAGTACCCAGTGCTTTCTCACTGTTTTGAAATCCAGGAGCTGCTTGTTCGGTGCAAACCTCAGCATTTTCCAAAAGTTAATAGCAAACTCAACTCCTGCCTACATTTGAACTTTGGTCAGATCACTGAAATGACATTTCAGAATGGCTCTGCAGACAGCTTGCAGCAGTTAATCCCTCTTGCTGAGATTAGCACTGATCCCCAGCTCTGCGGAGTCCCTCCCTCCAGCACTGGACCAGCAGGATCCTCCCCTCCAAGCCTGCTAGCAGAACAGGACAAAAGCCAGAAGGAAAAGACACTTCCAGAAACTCTTCCAGACTCAGCCCAGCTCCTAACCTACCTTCTACAAGTTTATTTAGAACCAGGCCCCAGGCCAAACACAGCCTGCGAGGACTACCAGGAAGCACTCACCCAGCGGAGCTCTTGGCTCCGTGCGGAGGAAGGGCTGCTCTGAAGAGGCTTCTGGCTGGCTACCTTCTCTTCAGAGTTCTGCTGTGCTTCAGTGCAAACCTGCATCATGATGTGGGTCTGCCCACCAATTCCAAATATGCCCCATGTTTAGGCTTATGTAACATTTGCTACTACTGTAAAAACCACTTGAATTACAAAGGTCCTGGCAGATCAAGAGAAAACAGGGGGTGGAGTCTAATTTCATCTAATAAGGTCATAGACGGCATGCCAGCTGGTATAAATTAATTCCTCTATATCGGTGATTCTCAACCTTCCTTTCCTCATAAAGAGGCGACTCCCCAACAATAAACAAATTAAATTAATAAATAAAATAAAAAAATTTTGTTGCTGCTTGTAACTACAATTTTGCTACTGCTATAAATATCTGATATACAGAATATATGATATGTGGCCCCATGTGAAAGGGTCCTCAAAGGGTCAGGACCCACAGGCTGAGATCCACCACTCCACATGAAAAGAGACACAATTTGTTAGAACTGAAGATAGAATTTATAAATGTAGTCTGCTGAAATGTGAATTACTCAACATTGTCATTATCTGACTAACTTTAGATTAGCAATGTAACTGCTGGAGTTACAAAAAAAAAAAAAAGCATAGGCCTAATTATAAAACCTGAGGAATTATGCTATTTCTAAAATATCAGTAGCCTTTCCCCTATACTAGCTAGACTCACTAAGTGTCAAACCTATTAAGCAAACTTTTCCTTCCTAAATCAAGTAACAATAATCTGGACCTGGTTTTGATACTTATTTTCAAAATCTGTGCAATACCATAAGCTAATTGTCCGGCTGGGAACCCAATCCCTGGGGCCGACTCAGAGAGCTCCTCTACTTCTTCACTTCTCTTCTCTCTTCTCTCTTCTCTCTTCTCTCTCTCTCTCTCTCTCTCTCTCTCTCTCTCTCTCTCTTTCTTTCTTTCTTTCTTTTTTTCTTTCTTTCTTTCTTTCTTGATTTTAAGACAGGGTTTCTCTGTATAGCCAGTCCTGTCTGTGCTGGAACTCACTCTGTAGATCAGGTTTGCCTAGAACTCAGAGATCTACCTGCCTCTGCCTCCTGTTGTGAAGGGATTAAAAGTGTTTACCACATTCTTCTACTCCTAATACAACTGCCTTCTGTGGATCCTTACAAGTATGCGACACTGTCCCTATCTGAGCACCATGGCAATCTCCAAAACCCTCCTGTTAAAGAGACATGCGGTAGACTGATCTGAGCTTTACAACAACAGGTCAGAAGCTCAGAACATCAGAATGAGCACTTTTTAAATGTGAAAAGAGGGAAAAAGATAACATAATTCCTGTATGATTGGGTGTGTGAGTGACCAAGAGAGCAAAAGGGAGGGGAGGGGAGGGAGGGGAGGGGAGAGCACCAAGTCATGAATTACTCTGGTGCAAATGATTTTACCAGAAGGCAAGAGAAAAAGAGAAAATTAACTCTGGAGAAGAGACTTGTCACACTCTTTACCTGGGTGTGAGGTTCTCTGGGTGTGTGTGTGCTCAGGAGTAAAACAGTGCAGTCACATGGTAGTTTCTTTCCTTTCCCTTTTTCTTCCTTCCTTTTTTTTTTTTTTTTTTTTGAGACATCTCCAAACTGACTTTCCCCATGGCTATTTGCACACTCACCAACCAACCTTGTATGAGGATTCCTTTCTCTCCAAATACTCTTCAACAATTGTTGAGATTTACTGATGATAGCCACTCTGAGTGGGGAGAGGTAATGGTATCTCAAAGTAGTTTTAATTTCCATCTCACTAACATCTAAAAAAAATGAACAATTTAAGAACAGCCATTATCCACTTGTGTTTTTAGTGTGTGTGTGTGTGTGTGTGTGTGTGTGTGTGTGTGTGTGTGTGTGTGTATGCCTTTCTAATGTCCCCTTCTGTATAATGGCAGTGCTAGTAAGAAAAAAAGATCCCGAAAGCGGGCAGTCTATGACTGCTCTGGGACTGAGGGACCTGTGCCTGGCTAGGGAAGATCCCTGTAGCCTGCTACTGCCAACTTTATTTTGAGACAGTCTTGCTAATAATGAGGCTAGCCCTATAACTTGTGACCTACTTCAGCCTTCAGGGCAGCTGGGATGCAGACATGTTCATACCTAAGAAAAATAACTTTGAGCTTGTTCTTTTACTATGTGAGAGAAAGCAGGAGGGATAGTGAAGACTGAGGAGAACATAACTTTATACACTGACAACTGTACATAAACACAAAAATTAAGAATAAAGTTCACACTAAAGCTTAAAACACTACTTCTCAATGCTCTGTAGAAAATTGTTTCTGCCAGTCCTAGCTTTGCTCTTCTTGAAAATCATTACTATTGTTTACATTACTTCCCAACAGTGTTCAGAAAGCTTTTTGGGTACTTTTTGGTTTTGATTGTCACATATTTTTTCTTATGAAAATCATTAAGGCACCTTACTAAAAAGATGAAAATATCATTTTAATGAAAGTAAATAACATCCTTATAGACCAAAAATTCTATAAGTGCCATAGTTACAAGGACATACACATTACCAATCCACTGTGGCTAAGAGTCATGGAGCAGTCCCCCTCTCCTGGGAACCAGCACTCAGAGCAGCCAGAGATCAACAGTTCCAACTCAAGGGAGAGGATCTGGATTCACCTAGCATCATGACTCCTCCTCCTCCAGGTAGAGTGTAGATTAAACAATGCATGCACTGCAGTACCAAGTACACAGTGAGGCACTCAGGAAGTCCTCTCTATCACCCATTACAACCAAGGTGTTAGACAGCTTTTGAAGAAATGGAAAAGTAAGAGTAACATGTAAGTCAGTACTACATAAATTAGTCTGTAAGTCAGTACTACATAAATTAGTCTGTCCTTCACAGACCTTGGGATTTCCTGAACAGCATAAGTGTCATCCCGTGCTCTGCAGAACAAACAAGCCGTTGGCAGTTATGAAATTCTATGCTCCCATCACTGGCAGCAGGCAGTTCCTCATCGTACAACAACACAGGCCTCCACTAACTCCACTGTCTCAGCAGGCCAGGCGGGTTATAATTGGCCTTAATTGGCACTTAAAGCAGCTTTAACATTCCTTAGCTGCTGCCAAGGAACACTTGAAAGGGGAAGAAAGTATTTTCAAACTTGGAAATACCAAGCAATTCATTCAGCTGAGGGCCTCAAAGACTGCTATCTTAGAATCAGGTTAGCTTCACCAAAAAAACAGAGCTATGCTATTATGCAATGCTCATTAGGAGAGGTGGGAAATGAAGTTTATATGAGATAATTCACCTTAGGGGCTAATCCTACACAGTAGCTTTACTCTGGCTTACCTCTTCTGATCTTTCAAGAGATGGCTTTTCAGGGCCAAATCACACACTTCATGAATGTAAGGCAGACAAATAATATATTAACCCCCATGGTCTGATTTACAAAGGTGTGTGAACCACTGTCTGATCCCTAAGCTTCGTTATCAATTGATAGACAAACATGAACAATATTAAGAGATAATCAATTACACCAAATGAAAAGAAGATGCTGAGACCAGAAAACTGATGACGTCTTTCCTTGGCCTTGCAATTAATCTTGCTGAACGCTCACTCCATGCTACACACTGCAGGAACGAATCCTGGACTGAACAAATCCACTTTCCTACCCAAGGTAAAAGCCATACAGAATGTTTACAGAAACTCCCTACAATGCTAAAACTTACTTTGAATTGTTTGAGTATTTAAAAGTCACTCATTTTGAAATAATTCTTTGCCTCATGTGTGTGTGTGTGTGTGTGTGTGTGTGCCTGCATGCACATGTGTATAAGAAACAATGTGAGAGGCTTTAGAAAAGTAAATAGAAATTTAGAAAATAAATCCATCACCTCCCTCTCTGGTAGGGTTAATATTCAGTATGGCTAGTAGCAACAGGCACAATGAACCTCCATCCTTTTGTAAATTCATCTAGTAGCAGCTAGCATCAATGCAATGACTACTAATTCTGACCCAGAAACCTTCCTTGAGACTCTCACACAATGTACTATCACTACACTTACACATATGCCCAAGAGTGGCTTTGTTCAAAGGGTCAAAGGCAAAAAAATAATTCAGAAGCCCATCCCAGGCTGTGGAAGCTGCAGCATGGCCATTCTTTAAGAGTAGTGGGGACTGTTAAAAACCTAAGAACGAGCACCAGATACTGCTAACTAGACAGCAGAAATGAGCATAACATGAGCACTTTGTAACTCTGTTACTAAAGTACCTATCAACAAGACTCCTAGCTCTCAATGAGAAAACAGATACAGGAATATTAAGTTCTTTGATAGTTTAGAGGTTAGAGAAGTCAGGAAAGCAGGGGTGGGTGGGTGGGGAAAAGGCTGAATTATAAATAGCATGTTTGGGATGATTTCATTTTGCTTATTTACATAAAAATGTAACACACACTGCTTTTACGAGTCATGGTTTCACTCTATATTATGTATCTTTCCCAGACCTCCAATTTGGAATACCCCTCATGCTGCTTCCTCCCCTCCCCTCCCCTCCCCTCCCCTCCCCTCCCAGGTGTAGGGATTACAGATGTGCATCTCTCCTCCTGGCTGAATTTATGTATTTAACACACTCAACAAAATACCTTTTTTAAAGGTTGCTTAACAATTTCAAGTATAAACAAATTTATGGGCAGGATCACCACTCAGCAGTACCTGCCAAGTCGACAGCCTAAGTTGGATCTGTGGGACACACATGGTAGACGGAGAAAATCCACTCCTGCAACCTGTTCCTAGACCTCCACATACTGAGGCACACATGCACCCAACATAAACATACACAAAATAAATAGATTAAAATGTGGTCATTTTAAAAATTCTCTAGGAAGGGAACTTAAAAAGCCTGAGATGCGTGGAATGTGCTGCTGCATTAACTGCTGCTTCATTGAGCTGCTCACCTCCTCTGTGGGAAGCACGTTACAGCAACAGGTACACAGAGGAGCACATCAGAATCACAAATAAAGAGACCCATTGCAACTCTGGCAAACTTTCTAAAGCTCACTATAAACATTAATATTGGGAATTCGGACAATTAGATAATTTAGTATAGCAGTGACAAGAGGCAATGAAAACTAAAAAACTTTACCCTAGTTTTTTATTTGTTTGCTTTCTGCATCACAGAACATTGAATTCACACCAAGCCTCAGACACTGTGATCATCTTGGTCTTCCACTGGTCAGCAGGAAGCTCTTCCACCAATGGCTCCCATGGCTTCCGCTGCAACATTTTTCTTCCAGAAAAAACGTAGTTTATTTTCTGCCTGAAGAATCACCTCTTCTACTTTACCACCCTGAAGCAAGTCTTCTAGTTTTTTAACATCTGTTTCCGCTTTGACCGTATCCAGTTTCTCATTGGTGATCTGTGTTATTTTCTATAGGTTGCATGTTTAGAGACGTGCTTTAGAAGATCAAGAACATTTGTAAATGGTATTGTTAGCCTCTCGTGTGGAGTGTCACATGCAGCCAATCCACCAGGCCAGTAGAGTTCTTCAGCACACCTGCCATGACAGGACCCCTCTACATTTTACTTTTCACTCCAAAGACAGTACATGTCAGGTCTTACATCTTGTATAACTAGGAACGCACTGTTTGTATCTTAACTAAAAAGTTGTATTTATTCTTTGTGGGTGTATGTGTGGGGGGCAGAGGACAACTTCTTCAACCATGAGTTCCAGAATTCAAAAATCATGTGATAAGACTTACGGATAAGATCTTTTTTACTTGAAGAGTTACCTCAAGGGCCTTTAACTTATTTTATCCTTTAAGTTGATATAATAATTAGTATCACCACCACCACCATCACCACCACCCAGCTTTTAAATATACAAGATGAAAAATATGTAAAAATATGGAGGTTCTTTTGGGAAAATGCTCTCTTAAGATGCAGTAACACACCTTAATACAGTGCACAGTAAAGAGGAGCAGCTTGAGGAAGCCAGTGCTCCCTTCCTCAAGAAGTTTACTTTGGAGGCTGGAGTAAGCACACTGCCTGGAAGGCGGGGATTGAACAATACAGAAGCAATGAGCAGCATATCTCCCGGTCACACAATTGGCCCATAGCTTTAGCAGGGTTCTAGAAAGAGCGGGGGTATTTTAACAGTCAACAAACTGACCATGTGAGATGACTGTGGGGATTGGGGGTTGCGGGGTTAGGGGGAAGCACTGCATAGCAAACATCTGGGGGGGGGGGCACTGCATAGCAAACATCCCAACACTGACTTTTCTCTACAATGTTCCCTGTAAAATCTTAAAAACAGCCTATCTCGTAATCGCTAGTGAATTCTGTATATAGCAGGCAAGTCAAAACTATCGCTGAGTTTTCACTACACACACACACACACACACACACACACACACACACACACACATATATATACTTTTAAAAATTATTAGTTTATCATGTTATCTTTATAACACCAGTTTTTACAAACAGGTTTCTAACCACTTTGACTTCATTATGCCGTGACTAATAAACAAGAATTACAAATATCTAACTGTAGCTAAGTGTATGTATTTTGACACAAATGTATTGTGAACAATGTACATGCAAAAAAATTGTCAAAAATTTACATTTATGTTATTTTAGTGACCCAAATCAGAACTGTCAAAACCATTCATTAAATTACTAGAGCCAAGTCCTAGTGAGTAGCCTAGATACTGACAGTTTCACAGAATGATGGTTCTTTGGAAATACTGCATATAGAAACCAAGCACTGAAAAGCCCACTGCTCACTGACAGAGAGCTGGTTAAAGTAATTACAATCAACTAATAAGAAAAAACAGACAGCCTTAAAAAAAATACAGCACATCAATGTCATTAATATATTAACAGGTTTTTTGGTTTGGTTTGGTTTTTCTTTTTTTTTTTTTTTTTTTTTGGTTTTTAAGACAGGGTTTCTCTGTATAGCCCCGGCTGTCCTGGAACTCACTTTGTAGACCAGGCTGGCCTGGCCTCGAACTCAAAATCCGCCTGCCTCTGCCTCCCAAGTGCTGGAATTAAAGGTGTGTGCCACCACTGCCCGGCTCACATTAACAGGTTTTTAAAGAGGTAAATTTATAAGAAATCTAAATGGTCATGGATGGATATGCAGGCAAATATTCTTTTGATTGGAGTCTAATAACAACTTAAGAGCTTATCTATCAAGCTGGACCTCTCAAAAGATAGAGGAACTTGGTTAATTAAGACTGCAGTTATGTTACTGGTTAATTTTTTTCTGGCATGTGCATTACTACAATAATAATAATAATAATAATAATAATAATAATAATAATAAATTTTTAGAAGAGCAATCATATTGTTTTCTCCCCTCTTTAGTGGATCTGGGAATTGAATCCAAGTACTTCTTTTTCTTAAAGACAGGGTCTCACTATGTATTCCTGGAGAGCATGGAACCCTCTATGAAGACCAGGTTGACCTCAAACTCAAGAGATTGTATGGCCTGTGCCTCCAGAGCGCTGCAATCAGCAATGTCTGCCCCCACATCCAGCTGAACCCAAGACTTAGGAAAAGAAAATCCTGCTACTGATGAGAATGAGAAGTCAGTCCTAGGAAAATATATACATGTTTCTTTATTTTCTGACTTGTATATTTAGATTACTAACTAGGTTTATAAATAAAACAACAACAAAACAGTAACAGTAGGAAAATAAACACAAAAGAGCTAAAAAGAATAAATCATCTTTCCAAATTTACCATCGGTTTTTCCCTACCTCTCCAGTCTTTAAAAAAATCCCTAAGAGCTGAATAAAACACATCCAAGGCTTCTCATTCAGGCCAGTGCACTTCGCTAAGATGTGGATGCCCACGCACACACTGAAAGCTTATGGTTACATAAGCTCAGGTCAATCATCCAGCCCTTTACACCAAGGTGCTATGAGTCATTCCCCTTGCTCTCTTCCCCACAAGGCCCCTACCTTGTCCACTAGCAGTCCTTGCTGCCTTCTACTTCCAAAGCAGATTTCAATTCCAAAGATACCCTGTGCTCTAGCTACCACAAAACCTTATCTCACTGACCTCTTAAACTTAGCCAGTGAAAAAACAACACACTAACTGATTTCTGTAAGCTCCCTGTATGACTTGTCCCACCAAGCAACCAAAACTAGAGCTTGACACTTTTCAACAGTCCTCCAGTGACAACTGATTTCTCCCGAATTTTTTTAAGATATTTTCTTTATTTACATTTCAAATGCTATCCCGAAAGTTCCCTGTATCCACGCCCCCCACCCCCGCCCCCTACCTGTCCATTCCAACTTCTTGGCCCTGGCGTTCCCCTTTACTAGGGCATATAAAGTTTGCAAGACCAAGGGGCCTCTCTTCCCAATGATGGCCAACTAGGCCATCTTCTGCTACATATGTATCTAGAGACACGAGCTCTGGGGGTACTGGTTAATTCATATTGTTTTTCCACCTATAGGGTTATAGACCCCCTTCAACTCCTTGGGTGCTTTCTCTAGCTCCTCCATTGGAGGCCCTGTATTCCATCATATAGATGACTGTGAGCATCCACTTCTGTATTTGCCAGGCACTGGTATAGCCTCAAAAGAATCAACTATATCAGGGTCCCTTCAGCAAAATCTTGCCGGCATATGCAATAGTGTCTGGGTTTGGTTGCTGATTATGGGATGGATCCCCAGGTGGGGTAGTCTCTGGATGGTCCATCCTTTCGTCTTTCCCTTTTCCAATTTCAATCCAGACTCCCTTTGTTCTTGTGATGGTTTGTATATTCTTGGACCAGGGAGTGGCACCACTTGGAGGTGTGGCCTTGTTGGAATAGGAGACCTGTTTGAAGTAGGTGTGCCACTGTGGGTGTGGGCTTAAGATCTTCCCCCTAGCTGCCTGGAAGTCAGTCTTCCACTAGCAGCCTTTAGATGAAAATGTAGAACCCTCAACTCTACCTGTGCCATGCCTGCCTAGATGCTGTCATGATCCCACCTTGATGATAATGGACTGAACCTCTGAACCTGTAAACCAGCCCCAATTAAATGTTGTTTTTTTATAAGACTTGCCTTGGTCATGGTGTCTGTCCACAGCAGTAAAACCCTGACTAAGGCGACACTGTTCTGCCTCCTTGGAGACTTTCCACCAGCCTACTCCCCTCCTGGACTTAGGCACTTGGGGTTTCTGCTGGATGAAACACTTTCCTCCAGATCTCAAATGACTGCATCTTTTTTTACTGCTGAGTTGAAATACCAACTCCTTAGAGAAGCTGTCTTCAAACACTCATTTTGCTGTTTTCATTTTTGTCTCTCCATTCCCCCTAAACAGAATACAGACTGCTTGATATCAGAGTTACTATTCTGCTAACAGTACACAGAAATCCCTGGCATTTAATGGGCATGGGATATTTGAATGATGTCATTGACTATTTAATGTCTTCTAAAGCAAATCCCAAAGATACAGATATAAATAAAAGCAGGTATCAAAATAAGAGGAAAAAAATCAATCCATTGTATAACTAGAAATTAAAACGTCCCTTTCAAATACCATAAAGAACATCAGTGTAATAGTCTCTACTTATTACATGACTAAGGAAGAGAGGTAAAATAATATTATCTAGAATGAGGACACTCTCTTATCTGAGGCTACTGACCTTGTCTGTAGGTTTAATCAGCACTATGTGCCTTATGGAAAAGAATAATGGGAATTTATTTTACATGTTATTACGTTGCAAAGAGTGCAGGTCAAACCATCTTCCTGGACTGACTTCTGGGATCAGTAAGTACAGAAGTAAAGAATGTTCACCCTGACATCATTCCTGCTGAGTTATGCTTGTTCTGGTGAGCTTCCTGTTCCCCTGACTGCTGGAGCGCGACCTGGCACATGTGTGCTCCACTCTGCAGTTCTATCAGTTTGTTTACTTATTTATTAATAGTAGTAAGGCTCTCTGAAGAGCTACAAGATCTCTTCTACTAAAAAAGAGAACTTAGCTTTGGCTCAGAGTTAAGTACAAAGGCAAAAGAGAAATCCAGTGGCTTTGCTGACTCCGGCCTCTACTGCTGACTCTGGCTTCTACCTCCCATCAACTGCATCTTTCAATTACCAAAAGTCTCTCTCTCAAGTAACCGGTTTACAATGCTGATCCAGCTACTCTAAGAAAACTTAAAAATTGACCTGAGACAAGACATCTGTCACTAATTCTAATAGTCTAGGACATGTACAACTTATGGTCTTCTCGGGCTTTCCTTTTAAAGCTATCCATCAGTATTAAATGCAAGAGAAATAGGTGGCTTGGTACATTTTATCTGTGCAAATAAAATTTAATTTTGGACTTTCATCTGTAAACTCAGAATAAAACAGAGAATGAAGCAATCTGTATAAAAATACTTTGGAAATCACCAAGTACTATTAAAAATAATGAGTAATCTGTGAATATCAGATATTTCAATTAATGTCAATCTTAAAAAATATTAGTTATCAACAAAATATTAAAGTAGAAAATACTCAGGCTATAATAAACTTCATTGACAAAAAATTTTCTCGGGGTTAAGATTTTTTTCCTTTAGGCAAAAAGTCACCAAAATATTCAAATAAGATAACACATTAGAATACCCCTAATTCCTTGCTTCCTTAGTCTAAGTCAATCATATTAGAGGGGGTAGTTGTTCTCGATTAAATAGCAAGTCCTCTGCAATGCAAAATAACTCAATACCATGACAACAATTACAGGTCACAAGCACCTGTCCAATTTTATCAACAATAAAAATGAGGAGCTTACTGGCAGGTGTAGTTCAGCAGGTCCCAGAGTAGACATCATTCTACTGTTACATTAACATTCTTTAAGTCAAATAACTACCCAAGAAAGCCAGGAGTGATGTCTCCTGAGTAATTACCCACCATCTGATGAAAATGACATTTTGTTGAATGTAATTTTTGCTGGCACCCACAAAACATAAAGCATCCAATTCATTAAACGGAAAACTCAAAACGGAAAGAGCTGTAAGATCACAGCAACGATCAGACTGAGACAGCTAGTTTATGACTGACATTTGTAAACAGAGGTCTCCCACAGGCCGGACCAATGGACTCACACCCACTCATAATGACTAGTACATACGAGCAGCCAGTGGACAACAAAGATACCGGCATGGAATCCAGCTGCAGAGCCACAGAAGAGTTTAGAATTTTGCTTCAAAGAAAATAAAAAAAAAAATCAAAGGAAATAAAATTCAATAGTTTAAGCTGGTGTTTCCCAAAACTTGAAATACTTCACTCCGAACATTATTAACATTAAATTGTAAGGGAAGCAAGTGACATTTCCGAACCTCATTTATTTTGTGATGAAACCAGCTAAGACTTGCTATCACCCATCACTTCACTCCCAGTCATCTAGGCTTCTTTTAAACAAGAGGGGCAGGTCTCAGGTTCATAGCCAAAACTGGTATGACCAGCCACAAAGAATTAAATGTTCTTTATCTTACATTGTCATCCTGTATGGTAAACATTATATGCTGTTTCCCTGGAGTTTTCTTTGTAAATGTTTCATACCAATAAAAACTGGTTTAATGAAACATAGTGAGTGAAATTAAGTCAGTAAGTCAAATTTAGTCAGATAGAGCCTGATTAAATATTGGGAATGAATGGCTTAGTCACAAGTCATTACCATACCCTACTGTAGAGAGTCAAGCTAACCCAAAAGGGTAATGAGTAGATCAGCTTAACCAATCTAAAGAAAAATGCTTCAAGATCTGACATTGGATCAGGGTTTCAATTAATTATAGAGATTATAAATATGGTCCCTGTCCAGGCTGAATTAATATCTCTCGTCTATTTCGGTTACATAAGATCACTCCCTTGTCTGTGTAGAAAGGTGCTGGTGGTGTTTCAAGGCCCTCTTCCTAAACAAACAAACAACCAACCAACAGCAGGACACAGAGTAGAGGGACCTATCTACACTGCCTTTGGCAGTCAGTCAATAGGAGGGAGGCGCCCAACCCCACAAGCAGGCCACAGTCATCTCTAACCATACTCTATTTCTGCCTGTGGGGATCCAGAGAAAAGATATGTAGTAAGGCACACACTTTATTCAGTAGTATAGGGCCAACAGATCCACCACTAACTCACTAAAAGATTCCCACTTCAAAAGAGTAACACTTTGAGCCCTAGAGAAAGTTACCCTGAGTCCTCTTTCAGATTTACATTTTCAGCAGCAATCAATGTGACATGATACAAAGACATTAAAATCGATTTTTAAAAACAGAGCCCCTTTCCCCTCATCACTGCTAGAGTTAACAACTCTGAGTAGGTGTGCATCAGCCCGTGAACACCTGTAATAGCCTCCGAGTGGACAGTTTAGCACAGGGCATTGGCCAACTTGCCAGTCACAATCAGCCAAACAAGCTTTACCCTGCCAGTGCCTGGGTTCTCACAGGAGTCGAAGGTGTCGAGTGTGAAGCAGGTATTGGGAAGCTCTATCAAGAGACCTCCCTGCAGGACAGGTTTTGTTAATCCACTGACACAAAGTATATTTTAAAATCTGATGTTCACCATATGAAACATCCTGTTCTTAACAGTAACAAAAATATACAGGAGGAAGGCTGGAGTATTTCAATATATTACTTCAAGAAAACATACCTTACTATGCAGTTCCAAGAAAGAAAACAAGTTATAAGAATGCAGTCCCATAGGAAACCTGGGAACATCACAGGGACAGATCAGCCATCACGACCACTGCCCATGTGGAAATCCTTGCTAGAGGCTATTTCCTCCAAAGGCTAGGAAAAACCACATGCGCACTTCTCTAGGCAACAATGGTGTTACCTATTCACCAATTTCCTCAAACCCTACACTACCAATTGTAAGTAAGTTATAAGCAGCCACTGTAGTGTCCTTTCTTGTCCTAACTTTGGTAGTTTTAAATAAACCAGTAGGATTTTACAGCAGCTGCCTATTTGTTCCTAAAAATCACAGTCAGTACCAGCAACACATGAGTTCACAGAAAAATAGTAACACATCTTTATCAAAGATACACTCACTCCATTGGCAAGTATGACTTATTACTAAGACAAGCCCTGACTCCCAAGGCTGAAATCTACAGGAATCCAAACCACCCAACATAGTCAAGGAGCCTGAAGTGCAAAATTTCATAAATGCAAGCAAGTAGAGCCTGAAGATCACAGAGCACTCATGATAAAGCTGTTTTCCTACAGTCAGGACAAAACCAGACTATGTTAATGACTTCCTTGACCACACAATGATGTCAGAGCAATACACATTCAGCAGAAACTGTAGTCTGAGATTTGAATTCTGCCCATTCTCCAAGCTAGATCCTTATGCTGAGTGACAGCGCAGCAGCAGCCCAGAGCACCCAGCCAGCCAGCCTCAGCAAAAAGCTGTCCTCCATGAGTGTTGCTAAACTAGGGTTGCTAAGCTCCAAGGATTTAAATGCATATTCAACTTACAATAGTTTATCAGTATGCGAACCCACCATAAATTAGGGAGTATCTATACTGCAGTGAACACACAACAATGTCTACTTGACAAGATTCTGATTTTGAAAATAAATTTTTATCATTACTAACTATGGAAAGGGAATGCTGAAACTGTCTTCCTGGGAGTTCAACAAAAAGGAAGAGGAGAAGGGAGGGAGGAAGATTTCCCAAAATAGTTTTCCTTTCCCAACTCCTGTCACAAAAGAAAAGTGCAGGAGCAGAGGTGGCTCTCCTGGCGCTGGGTGCAGCTCCCGTGCAGGCAAACAGGAAGGCAGCCTCCTCCATTTCATCATGCCCCAAGATGATCTGTCCATTCCCCTTTCTAAATCTACAACACTCTCCTGTGTTAGGGAAATCAGAGAGGCCTCTAGGACACTTACCCTCTACAAGGACCCCTCCTGTAATCTGTAATATTTCAGTCACCACTAGAGGGACTTCAGCCCCACACTCAGGTCTTGATTGTCAGTGTACTGGTGGGGATGGACAGAGAAAGTGAACACTAGATTTTAAGATATTTTCTCCATTTCTACTGACAGTCTAAAATGAAGACCCCCCAAAATTAAATCTTTGGGTGGTTTCAGTATTAAAATCGTGGTTTTAAAAATACTTGTATGTTTCCTTGGTGCTCTTGCTAAGGGTCCCCCACACTGATCCTGCATCCCTAGACTATGAACGAGGAAATCAAGGTTGTGTGATGTGCTGTCATCACTAGGTCAAGCAGTTTGAGAATATAACCAAGGGGGCCTTTTTGAGGCTAAGAGGTCCTGCAAGAAGCAGCACATTTATGGTTTATTTATGTGATCTTCTAATCCAGTCTGTGTATCCGTTTCCAGAAGCATCACACTATGTAATATTCTGGTCATAAGTATCTGCAACAAGTCTCCATTAACACACAGTGAAGGCCTGTGAGTCACTCCCAGCCTGCTTTTGTACAGGGCTTGTCCACAAATGGGTAAGTCAGCTCTAGCTAATGAGAGATGTCTAGTACATTCCAGACAGCCTAGATGCTCTTGGCTCTGAGCTCAGTAATGTCACTCTGAAACTAGCCTGGACCCACCAAGCAGAGTTGTTTGGTACATAAGCTGTGCAGTTGCATGTATATTCTCATCAAAACACTTCCAATTTCAGGGAGTGAAAGGTCACTAAAAATTACCTTCTGGACATTCCAAAATAGGCTTAACAAGAGAAAAAAGGAACCCCTAGACAGAGAGTGAACAATTGTGCTCATCAAACACTCGTGTGAAGGCTACTTCTCTAGGTGGCCTCTCAATTACTCACTGCTGGACAGCCAGGGTTCCTCCTTATGACCTTCTGGTGTCTGGAGCTGGACCATGATACACCTAATAACATCCTCAGATTTAAGGTGTGCTAAGCACTACTGGTGGCTGTACACATCAATTGTAATAGTCCCAGTAGGAGCACCAAAGTTGCCACTGCTCCCTGTATTGTGAAGAGCTAACTAAGGGTGGGTCACCTGCTCAAGGGAAAAAATAAAAAGAACCAGTGGTCCTTACAGGTTTAAATTTAAATCCAATATAGTCTGAGTTCAAAATATTGTGCAACTGACTTTCTTTTCCAATGAGAGTGCTATCTATGGTGGCTTACACCTTTAGACCCAGCACTTGGGAGGCAGAGGCAGGCTGATCTATAGAATGAGTTCCAGAACAAACAGAGCTACATAGAGAGCCTCTGTCTCAGGAAACCTATAACAATATTGATGTAAAGTTTCAACAAATAACTTTCTCCTCAGATTTCAGGAAAAACCAAAAATGCAACTCACAAACATAAAATTCAAAAAACATCCAACATGATAGCTCTTAGTCCCTTCTATGAATTAAAAAGACTACATCCTATAGGAAAGGATGCTGATAAACCTCCCTGTGCTATCACCAGCCTGCAGTGAGGCAGCTCTCTTTACCTTCCCTCCTGTTGATTCTTTTGGTGCAGCACTTACCATAGTGAGATTGAAATGCCTGCGGTTTGACAACTTGGTTGCAGTCATTACACACCACCAAGTAGAAATCATCATGTGCTGGGCAGAGACCAAAGATCGGCATATCTGCAACAAAGAAACACCACCACTCAGTTATCTGTCAGGACTGACTGGAAGCATCAGGAGGGGCACTACTTCGTACAACAGAATACATAGATACCCCAAATCCTAGCAGGACTGAAGAGAAATCAAACCAGGCTAATGGCTTAATAGAGGGCTGAAATACAAAGCATTGTCAGAACGAGGTATAATAGAGCTATGAAAGTGTCAACAATGAACACACTAGCACTATAAAATGATTAAAGGTGAATGAACTCTGCTGTGACTGAGAGACAATCTGCAAGAATGTGAAATGCTTAATAATTCACAAAGCTATAGTATTCAATGTTTTTATTTGCTTAAATATGCATTCTGTTCCAGTCTGCTGGTCCCAAATTTTATGGACCAGATAGAAAAGGTGCAAAGATATCACAAAGAGTGAAATTGGTTTCACCACCATGCCAAACAAAGTAAATTATTTCTACTTGTTTTTAGGGTCCAATAACCTTTTATGTACTGGTGCCACCATACTTGAGCACAAATACAGAAGTTCACACATTAACTGTGGTTTGATCTTCAGAATAGGGAGGAGACAACTGATATTGTTTTCAAGTAGAACAGTTAAAACCAAACTATGTGCACATACAATTTAATTTCTTGCAATATGCTTAAATGTAAAAGGGTCCAACCAATAGATATTGTTAATAATAACCTGTGAATCAGCTAGGAGATTAGATCCTGAATCTAAACTTATAAAAGCCGGGCGTGGTGGCGCACGCCTTTAATCCCAGCACTTGAGAGGCAGAGGCAGGCGGATTTCTGAGTTTGAGGCCAGCCTGGTCTACAAAGTGAGTTCCAGAACAGCCAGAGCTATACAGAGAAACCCTGTATTGAAAAACCATTAAAAAATTAAACTTATAAAATATTTCAAAATTAACAACTTTAAGCAAGTCATATACTACACATAAAGAGTATTTTCAATGAGTGGATAGTTAGCATTTTTTAACTTAGCAAATATTTTAGCAGATCAAACTAAGGGGAGGCAGAAAAAGAAAGGTATCTGTGGAGGTTGATTGGTAGAAGAATCCTTGCCTAGCCTGAGTAAGGCCCTGAGTTCAATCTTCAGCCCCCACAAAATAAGAAATTAATAAAACACAAATGGGGGAATAATTGGCCTCTTCTCTTTCGTGTGGATTTAATTTCACATTCCACACATAATGGTACTGGCTTTAAAAGGAAAAAATACAAAAGGAGACATCAGAGAATGATATCTAAACTATCAAATTGGCAATCTAACATTTATAAATGGCTATCTTTAGCATTTTCTGGAGAGTATCTATTATAGTAAATTGCACATAAATAACTATAAATCTGAAATGTGTGAAGGACATGGTGATTCTGGGATGCAGGCACATCCCTGAGTAGCTAGCTCTCTGTCCTGTTTTCTCACTGTACTCTGACAACTGCTGACACAGGTCCATTATGTCACCACTCCACCAAAGACACTGAGCCAGAGCAGGGATCCACACTGATGCATACAAAGGCTTGAACCTAAGACCAGAGAAAGGTTTCTAAGCATTCCATCTAGATTCAAAAGTCAATCATTTGGAATATCAGGGCTAAATATCTTTTGATTACACAAACTGAACAGACATTGTAAGAAAGTGCAGCATACTGTCATTTCCTTGACTGTGCTTAACTAAATGAAAAGTAGGAACTAAACGAGGTGCTATTCTCTTTAAAAGCCTATAATATATATGCTTTAGCTATGCCTAGCAGCACATGCAATCCAAGCACTTGGGAGGCTGAAAAAGGAGGATGAGTTTATGGAAAGATGTCTCAAAAACCAAAATCAAACACAGCTATACATATATTCAGATCCTTCTAGAGGCTAAGAAAATGAATAAATAGAGCAGCCTGTCCAAACTGCATGATGCTCTGAGAACAACACCCAGTAAAGATAATGATAGCGACAGTGACAATAACAACGAAGGAAAGACAGAGAATATGTAGATCCTTGCAAGTAACAGTGACACAAAGTGCACACAAAGACCTTTGTGGAGAATGTAATGCCTCCTTATAAACCTGGTTTCCTTCACCATTCTGTACCAGCAAAATGAAGGGGGAGTTATTACGCAAGAAATCTGTATGTCCGTTAAAATTTCACTGTCCCCACGTGACCCTTTAATATAGTTCCTCATGTAATGACCTCCAACATAAAATTAAAATTTTATTGCTACTTCATAAGTAATTTTGATACCACTGCAAATCTTAATGTAAATACTGAATATCTGATATGTGACCCCTGGCAGGGTCATGTCCCACAGCTTGAGATTCTATATCTACCACCCCTACTAGATGCTACTCTCTAGCACATCTCACACAGAACATTCAGGCTCAAGAGAAACTTACTGTTGACCAAGCCCTATATTTTGCTTCCAACAATCTTCCCCACTCTAGGGATACTTCAATGGCTGAAATCTCAAAGTATGGGTAGGTTCTCAGTCCTAGCATGCATGAAGACCTAGGTTCAACAGTCAGTTTGACAAAAGCAATGGCAACCAAACCAACAGGAACTATCTTTGGATTTTCCCATCTAGGCTGCCTGTAGATTCCTGGTCCATTCTAAGACCTCTTGTCAATGGGCCCTCCAAAGCCAATGGTGCAGGGCTACCACCACCCTTCCTGTGGATTGTGGAAGAATTCTCCTAAGTAGCTACCAGAACACCCCTCTAAAAACTTCCACTGGGTTACTGTGGTCATTTCAAATTCTCTAGAAACTTCTCAGATGGCATTTATACATAAAGTCTGAGCCCTTACCCTGCAATGTACACGCTTACACTTCCTCTATTCCTAACTCACCCCACCATCCCTAACCCCTCTGCTTAGTTCCCTCTGTTTAAGGCACACCCATGTCCTTTTCTTACCTACAGACCTAGAAATCTTTTTCCAAGCCTAGTGTTGCATTTACTATGTATGAAAAGCCTGGAATATCTCACACACTAGGCATCAGCTTAACTGTCATCTCAAACGACTCCTCCTACCTCTTTGAAATTATCTACTTTATCACTGGTATCTTCAGCAAGGTGCCTAAGTGAATGGGCTGCTATCACTCTGAATCTTGGTTTTCTCAAACAGATGTGACTGTGGGCAATTTCTGTGACTTCCTTTAAGTTCTTCACTTGTCATAAACTGACACCACTGTGCCTCTCACACTGAATATCCATAAGGTGGATACATAAATAGAGTAAATACAGGCAAGATCAGAAGGAAACCTGGCCTTGAAGCGCTCACTCTGTTTTCCCAGTGTGTGGTGTAGAAGTCCCGTACCACTGCTGTAGTGGACAGGAAGTAAGGCACAAGCTAGTACATGACAGAACCAAGATTTGAAATCAGGCCTGCTACACTCATGCTTCCAGTTCTCTTCCACAACCAACCCCATCTCCCCTGAGCTTTTCTTACTGCCAGGGACACCCAGACAGTTCTGAGAGCCAGAGTTTCTCCCCTCCACTGCCTCCAGATCCAACAACCTATCCAGCAACTGCACCATACCTTTACTTGAAAACACTCAGGCATCCCAGTGGGTCTAGCTCAGCATTCAGGCTAAAAAGAGTCAGCCCATTTGGTGAGATGGATTCAGAACCCCACCAATTAGTCTGATTTTCCCACAATCCTACCTTTGGATCAGAATGGCTCCCCCTTCTCTTTCGTACAAAGGAGTAGCTTCAATGCTTTCTGTCAGATCTATCGGGGCCGTTTACATCTCCCACACAGCCTTTACACAGTTATTAAGATGGAAAACGAAAACATTATAAACAAGCACTTCTACAACCCTGTTTGACAAAGGACTTCCTTTGCCTGCCCAGACTCAAGAATGACCTCTCAGTATGTTCTGTGAATTGGCTGCCATTTGTAATCTTTCTGTCCTCGGTTTGAGACTCTTGTCATCTGGCTTGTTAAGCCTTAGCTTCTGGATCCCGCTGTCATGGTACCTTGACACTAGCTGTCCCTTGGGCTGGAAAGATGGCTCAGTGGTTAAGAGCACTGACTACTCTTCCAGAGGTCCTGAGTTCAACTCCCAGTAACCACATGGTGGCTCACAACCATCTGTAAAGGGGATCCAATGCACTCTTCTGGTGTGTCTGAAGATAGCCACAGTGTACTCACATGTATGAAATAAATAAATAAATATTTAAAAAAAAAAAAAAAGACACTAGCTGTCCCCTTTGCTGTACTTCATCTCCCTGAAGACTTGGCTAGAGCAATGTTCCTGTTATATGGTCCCTGAGCACTGACTAGCCTTGCCCAATAGTTCCAATACCACCTCAACATGTAACTGTCCACCTAACTGTAAGTCTTAATCTTCTCCCAGAATACATAATTTGGCTGTTTTTTTCTCCTGTCCTAGTGACTTGTTTAGAAACAGCTCTAACTACTTTAACAATAAGAATGCTAGCCATTCTCAGTGATGCCATCTCATGCTGGAAGGTTACATTAAAAAAAAAAAGATGTTATTTAGTACCTGCTATTTTGGTATAACATTCAGTAAGAAAAATGTTCAAGTTTGGTAAACCACTTTTGAACACACAATTCTATACCTAAATGCAGTTTCTTATTTTCAAATCTGCACGCTGGGAAATCCTCTTTGGTGGTGTATCTAGTACAGTAATACCTAGTACAGATTTGCAGTCAAGAGCACTTGGGCTAAAATGTCTACTGTTTCTCTATTGGCTAACTAACTGCACAGTTAAAGCATTTAACATCTGCAAACCTTTAAATCACAGCTAGGCTAAGGCAGGAGGATCACAAGTTTGAAATCAACCTGAGCAACACAGTGAGCAGCCCCATCTTAGAAACCTAGCTACACATTCATTCCCATGAACCTCAATTTCCTGATATATAAGACAGACTTCAAAGAATGGTGATTTCATATTACTGTGAGGACTAAACATCTGTGGAGATCACTGGGTATCAAGCTAGAAAACCATCAGAAATCTCACACAGCAGAAATGTCCGTTCTAAAGGCCCCAGCTTTCCTGGGACACTGATATACACCGAGAAGCAATGGCCATTTTGCAATGTGAGCTGACCCCCAGAGTGTTCTATAGCTCTCATTCCTGTCCACACACGTATGCCCTAGAGGCCATGCAGGGAACACCAGGAGAGGCATACCTAGGCTCCAACTAGAAGAGCCAGTGACTACACTAAAATTCAGAGAATCCAAGACTTTCATCAGGGAAGCCAAAGCCTGAAGAAGGGAACCCAAGCATGAGTGTGCACCAACTGAAGGTCGCGGTGGGTAGTCACCAAATTGCTACTGCAGAAATCCGAGAAAGACAGCAAGAGGGTGAGAAACCCCTGTAAGAGGTCAGGAGACTAAGGCAGATGAATGGTCCAGAGACAGTGCCTCAGCATCTTCCACAGTTCATGAAGCTACTGAAGATGCAGAGGTGGGCAATGGCGCCCAGAAAGCCTTGTGTGTTAAAACAGCAGAGCACTGAGGGCCACGATGAAACCTCCAGAGCCAAGTCACACATGTCCAAATCCCAGTCCCTGACTTCCTAGCCTGGATTCATACGAGAACATGAGATTAAAACACATGGGACAGGGCCTGCTTCACAGCACATGCTGTAGAAGACTGCATCTTCCTTATTACTATCCTTGGTCTTTGCGCTAAAAGTGGCTGTGCTGACCTAAGCCCCTTTTCCTGCCCCCCAATCTCCTCCAGAAATGAGAACGAGACCTGAGATCATAAATAGCCCTTGGCCCAATTAAACCTCCTACTGGATTGCAAATAGTATGAAAACCAGGGTTTAGGAAGCCTTATAATGCCTGCAGCCATAAGACATGGCTGATACCTCTCTCCATGTGTCTGTCTGCACCCTCTAACCACACCCAACCCTTACTTCAGCATTCTGGTATTCTGAAGCTCCCCGTCTCACCTCAGGTTCTTCACTAATTTGGTTCCCTCCAAATGGAATGCTTTGCCTAGGTAGCTTTGGGTCTCAGCTTATACTTCTCTAGATAATCCTTCCTTTATCTCCTATTTAGGTAAGCTCTTATCTTTTCAGACAAGTCTCTCCCATCACTCATTGGGCAATCTCATTTAAGACATAAATACCAGGAGGGCAGAGTTCAATACCTGACACACAGAATTAGTGAAGTCAGCCAGTCTAAGTGCAAATCCCATATAGAAGGAGTAAGAAAACAGAGTTGGAAAGGGGGTAATCTTGAGAATGGACAATGCACACAGGGGTTCTCCCAACTGTCTTGCCTACAGCATGTCCAAGTGTGCAATACTGACTATGACTTTTACTGGGAATAGAATATACTGTCTGCTACTCCTAACCCCAGTTTGTCTGCAGCTACCTCCTGCATTTTAAGTGTACACTAAATATATAATACTTAGTTATGTTTAAGTATAAGCCTTTATAGATACGTGTACTGTGTCAGGTGTCATGGCAAGAACTTTACATGTATAACTCATTCATTAAGGCCCTGTCTAGGTGCTGGGTATTGATTTATTTGCAAAGGAACCCGACAACCAAAAGTATGAACTCTGATATAAAAGTAATCAGTTTGTAATTATGGCGTGCTTCCAATTATGGAGTGCACCAAGTACAATGTCAAATATTAACTCAACTGACTTCTTGGGAATGACACCCCCCACAGCAGGAAAACATAAGAAAGGCACAGGGGGCTTGGCCGACTGTGGCCACAGAACCAGTAAGCAGAGAGCTCAGGGTTGAAAAGGGCTTGGTTGACTGTGGCCACAGAACCAGTAAGCTGAGAGCTCAGGGTTGAAAGGGGCTTGGCTGACTGTGGCCACAGAACCAGTAAGCTGAGAGCTCAGGGTTGAAAGGGGCTTGGCTGACTGTGGCCACAGAACCAGTAAGCAGAGAGCTCAGGGTTGAAAGGGGCTTAGCTGACTGTGGCCACAGAACCAGTAAGCTGAGAGTTCAGGGTTGAAAGGAGATGCTGTTCTACTGCTGCTCACTGATGTCTTCACTTTCCCAAACAGTTCCTGCTTTTCTCCCAAGCTTCATCAAGTCAGCCAAGGAGTTGCCAAGCAACAGCAAAGTTCTCTGGCTCCTTCTGGATTATACACTCCCAATGTTCAGTTTCCTGGGAGTCTCAGATATATAGCCCCATTCATATTGGAAATATGTCCAAATAACCTAAGGGCTGTGGGAAGCTGGTCTCTCCAAAGAGCTTAAGTTTTCACCATACTCATAACTAGCTGTTTTCTTCTTTTAAACAGTAACTCATAATAGAAGGCAGATAGAAACTTTCATATTTATACTTCTTTGCATCATAACCATTAAGAGTAGATGAACTCAAAGAATATGAGCTCTAAGAATCAGCTACCCACCTTTAACCTCAAGCTTTTGAATAAGTCATGACAATAATGGTACCTACCTTAGTCAGCTGTTGCATCTAACTAAGTAATTCACATAAAATGCTCACCTATCTGTCTAAACAGGAAGTAGTGAGTAGGTCAGGGCTCAATAAAATGGCATCTCCTGTCATCCTTCATCGTCTACCAAGGCTCTTGCATATGAGATAGAGAACACAAAAACCTCTCATAAAGTTAGAGAGAGTAGTCATCAAGGTAGAAGTGGACATTCATCTAGCACTGACTGCTGGCCTGTACACCACATACTTTAAAATACTAACTACTTGTGTATATTTTCTGGATACAACAGAATTAAGATAGAAATCAATAACAGAAAGCCAACAGAAACATCCATGAACTTTTAAAACCTACAAGACACCTCACATAACCCACTAGTCAAACAGAAAGTCAAATAAGAGAAATTGAAACAAACCAAAAAAACCTGAAACAAATATAGATAAAATATAGAATTTAATTCATGGGCAAAGCTCTCAGGCTTTAATGTAGGTAAACAAAGAAGCTTTTAATAAGTAACCTAAACTTCTGTTTTTTATTTATTTCATTCCCTTCTTCAGTGTTCATCTTTTGAGGGTCAATAGCCCAGGATGTCCTCAATTCCTAACCCTCCAGCTACTTGCTCTTGAGTTCTGAGATTTCAGGCCTGTAACCTACCATGCCTGGCTTAATCTTACAATGCAACAACAAATTATATCCCAGGTAAGCAGAAATAATTTACATGTAGTTATAAATAAAGTCAAAAGAGGATCAACAACAACAACAACAACAAAAAACTAGCTGTTGTTTTTAAAAAATCATTAACACTGACAGAAATTCATGCAAGACTTGGCTTAGCCCAGAAATTCAAGACAAATTAGTAGGTGGAGAACTAGTAATGTAACCAATGGTATTAACAGACTAGAAAACTTCAAAGTTGAATGAACTGATAGAAACCTTTCACTGAAATTCAATAGTTGTTCATGAAAAATAGAAAAAGGGGTAATAACTAAGAGTAGAGAGCGTGTCCTGATTTTGATGCAGACTGAATATTCAAAAACGCATCAGCTAAGAGCTCCCACAAGAGAGACCAGGCGCAGTCCTAAGGAGCATCCACCCAGAGCTGTTACTAAAGCAGTGCTAGAAATCTCATGCGTTGGAAATAAAAGGAATGTACACTAATGGAACGGGAGAAACATGTTAATAAACACATTATTTTACTATCCAGTGGGGCACCACAACCATGTTAATATGTTGCATTATAGTACAGCAGAGGCAGCAGTACAGCCGTAATACAGCAGGCATGAGGGTTAACAAACATGGTAAACTAGAAATAACTACTTTAAGGGTTATTAGCTGATATTAGCAAAATCCCTCAAAAATCATACCAGCAATAAGCCTGCAAAGCACAGGAGCACAGACAATGCAATATGCAGTACAATTCCAAGCACTGGGGTCCATATTCCTCTAATCATAAGGAAAATTTGCTTTTTCTGTCTTAACAGTCATCAGTGAGATTTAGTCCTATGTTTATTTTGAGAATAAAGCCTTGTGACTCAAGTTTATTTCATGGATAACATCTGGAACCTATAGTCTCCGGTCCTAAACTGAACTTTAAAAGTATTCTCTGATGATGTATATCACATCTAATGATGTATATAGCACAGAGCACCAGGTTATAGATCAAACATTCGCCTAGTAAGCCACAAGGCCCGGGGTTTAAATCCAGCACAGGCCAAAAGCAAACATACAAAAGCTAAAACAGCATCAAACAATCTAGAATAAAACCTGAGCATTACAAGTCTAAGTGGCTGAAGGATCTCCACATAAAACCAGAGACACTGAAACTTATAGAGGAGAAAGTGGGGAAAAGCCTCGAAGATATGGGCACTGGGGAAAAATTCCTGAATAGAACAGCAATGGCTTGTGCTGTAAGAGCGAGAATTGACAAATGGGACCTCATAAAGTTGCAAAGCTTCTGTAAGGCAAAAGATACTGTCAACAAGACAANCCATCATTGGGAGGAGAGGCCCCTTGGTCATACAGACTCTATATGCCCCAGTACAGCGGAATGCCAGGGCCATTACGTGGGAGGGGGTGGGTAGGGGAGCAGGGCGGGGATGCGGGAGGGTAAGGGAAAATTTCTGGATAACATGTGAAATGTAAATGAAGAAAATATCTAATAAAGAGAAAAAAAATGAAAAAAAATTTACAAAGATAAAAAAAAAACCCTGAGCATTATAGATACTGAAATTTCTTCCCATCCATGTATATGTCACAATGTATCCATCCACCATGTGTACATCATAGCAAAACATCACTGCTTCCTTAAGGCCTTAGGAGTTAGTGTTAACAGTCCTGCTCATGTAATCCCATTGCTGAAGATTCTTGTGCTGGTATTCTAAAGGGACACTGCTCTATAGCTTTCAGCTCTTCTCTGTCTTCCTGGGCTTCAGGGTCAACTCAAAGTGTCATCTCCTCTTGCACTTTTCACAACACTGGTGTTGATTTGCTGTACATTTTAAAGAGTAGAGCCATCCAGGCCAGGGTTCCTGATGACATCACTAATTGAGACTGCACTTGCTCTATACAGACTTTCCAACTTGTCTTCAGTCACTGCAGGAAGTGTGGTAGTCTTTCGATGCAGTTTCTTCTCGAAGAGAATCCTTTCATCTCTATAGAGTGAGCAGTAATAGTGGCACTTACTCTATAGACAGCACATGCAGACCTAGCTAAAACCTGGGCCCTTTATAGATCTTGACAAATCACTTCGGCTTCACTCATCTTCCATGTTTTCTAGTCTCACTCACCTACTTCCACTCTAATCTACACAAACTCTTTCTGTTTGCTCTGGATTTAGGTGGTGAAATGCTGTTGCTGACCTGAGCTTCCTTGTTTAATAAAGTTGCATACACTTCTATGAAAATTCCTCTTGAGCAAGCACTATTTTAGTTGTATTTTGATTTAATTATGTTGTATTTAAATTTCATTACTCTCAAAATATTTTCTAATTTCTCATAATTGTTTATCTGACCCAACACTTGCTTAGAAGTATATTTATTAGCTTCCATACACTTTAAAAAATTTTTGCTATTTCTTCCCTTTATTAATGTCTCAAATTAAGTAGGCAAAAGACTGGCATTTCTCAAAAGTAGATCTGGGAATGGCACACAGGATATGAACAGTCAACATTACCTACTCATCATAAATGCAAATCAAAGCCGCAGAAGATACTATCCCACTCTAGATATAATGGCCAAAATAAAACCCCCAACAATGACAAGAACAAAAATGCTGACAAGAATACAGAGGAAGGTCAATGACTATACACTGGGTGGGGATCTAAATTAGTACAGCCATTACAAAAATTATAAAAGTCTAAAAACTGAACCACTCCATGAGTGGTTCTCAACTTTCTTAATTCTGTGACCCACTAATATAGTTCTTCATGTTATGGAGAAAACCCCCAACCATAAAATTATTATTTTTAAAAATTATTTATTTATGTATTTATTTGATGTGAGTGCACCATAGGTGTCTTCAGAGACACCAGAAGAGGGCATCAGATCCGATTACAGATGATTGTAAGCCACCATGTGGTTGCTGGGAATCGAACTCAGGACCTTTGGAGAGCAGTCAGTGCTCTTAACCACTGAGCCATCTCTCCAGCACCATTAAATTATTTTTGTTGCTACTTTTTTTTTAAAGGATTATTTACTTATTATTGTATGTAAGTACACTGTAGCTGCCTTCAGACACAGCAGAAGAGGGCGTCAGATCTCATTATGGATGGCTGTGAGCCACCATGTGGTTGCTAGGATTTGAACTCAGGACATTCAGAAGAGCAGACGGTGCTCTTAACCACTGAGCCATCTCACCAGCCCTTGTTGCTACTTCTTGAGTGTAATTTTCTTACTGTTATGAATTGTAATGTAATATCTGTGCTTTCCAAATGAAGTAGACAACCCATGAAAAGGTTGTTTAATGTCTGCCCTCTAACAGGTCTTGACACATAGGTGACAGCCCCTGCACTGAATAGATCTAGCTACTTCACTGCTGGTGTACCCTCAAAGGACAGAACAGCAATGTCAAGGAGCCATGCTGATTACAGTACTAGTCATAATGGCTATGGAGAACTGGACAAAGAAAATGTGGCATAATGGCTAGGCGGTGATGGTACATGCTTTTAAACCCAACACTCCAAAAGCAGAGACATCAAGATCTCTGTATGATCGAAGCTAGCATAGTCTACAGAGCTACCATAGAATATAACAGTTATCTTTAAAAAGAACAAAATTCAGCCAGGTGGTGGTGGCACATGCCTTTAATCCCAGCACTTGGGAGGCAGAGGCAGTAAGATTTCTGAGTTCAAGGCCAGCCTGGTCTACAGAGTGAGTTCCAGGACAGCCAGGGCTATACAAAGAAACCCTGTCTAGAAAAACCAAGAAGAAAGAAAGAAAGAAAGAAAGAAAGAAAGAAAGAAAGAAAGAAAGAAAGAAAGAAAGAAAGAAAGAAAGAAAGAAAGAAAGAAAGAAAGAAAGAAAAAACAAAATTCTTTTTGTGAGAACTGAAGGATATTGTGTTAAATTAATAAAACAGGCACGCCTTTAATCCCAGCACTCAGGAGGCAGAGGCAGGCAGATTTCTGAGTTCAAGGCCAGCCAGGGCTATACAGAGAAACCCAGTCTAGATAAAACAAAATAAACAAACAAACAAATAAATAAATAAATAAATAAAATAAAACAAGCACATAAAAGCCAATACCAAATTTCTCCCTCACGAGTGGAATTAGAAAAAAAGTGATCATTTAACATTGGAGCACAGGGAAAATGAGGGGCAGGCTATAAAATGGTTTAAAAAAGAATCCCTGGAAGACTTCATTCAGAAAAAGAAGCAATTTGATACCCTAAAAATTAAAAGAAACAAACCTAAACAAAACAACAGAACCCAATCCGCTGTGCTGTCATTTCTGTGCTGCCTCACAGTTCTGTTCCTGAAAGCTGGCCTGTCTGAGAGCAGCATGATGACACCCTGCACATGGCTCTCCCAGGCCCTGTGGGGCAGATAGGTGGCCCATCATTTTGTGTGTGTGTTGGGGGGCGGAGGGTACTTGTGTGTGCATTGAATGCATGTGTCAAGTTCAGAGGACAATGTGCAGAGCCCAATTCTCTCGTCTGCCCATCGATCATGTGGGTTCCCAGAACTGATGGTCACCAAGCTTGTGTGGTAACTACCTTTACCTGCTGAGCCATCTCACTAGTCCCTTTTATTTTGAAAAGTTTCAGTATGCAGCCCTAGCTGGCCTAAAATGAAAAATCCTGCTCCCCCCTCATGACTGTTATAAGTCATGCCTGGCTTAGAACACAGCTTTGCACAAGCATAATTCTGACGAAGAAGGCTAACGAAAGAAATTTTCTTAAAAAGCTTTGAACCAATCAGTCTCTTAACCTTAACTAAGGGGCAAGTATAACGTCTCCTTGACCATCTTCATCTTGCATAGAGCCTCAAGGTCAGACATAAATAAAACAAGGTGTCTTCACAAGTCTTTCTTAGGCATGTTTACAGCTATACAGGCACAGAAGGTGTTCAAGATTCTTTAAAAAAAAAAAAAAAGTATGGGTGCTCTTTAAAGCCCAGGTGATACTCAATGTCTTAATGTTTGTTTCCTATTAATTTTTTTCAGTCATCTTGTTAGTCTCAACTGGTATTACTAGCTCAGGCCAACTATAATGGAAAATAATAGTTGGGGTTTTTGTTTTGTTTTGTTTTGCTTTGTTGTTGTTTTCTCTAAACATATGCCATCAGTACAGAGCATAGAATAAATTTTGAGCTAGGCCAAAAAGAAACAAAGTCAGAGGAATAAAATACTTAGGGAGTGAGCAGATAGTCCTGATTGACAACTCCAGGAAACAGCTCCAAGGTTCCCCAGTTCTCCTCTGGTATGTCTTACTTTCGTTTCTGTTACTATCACATCTGCAAAGCTGTTGCTTTTCAGTGTTATGTGGAGGATGGCCACAGCTGAATCCAAATAGCACAGTTTTCTGTATTCAGCCAGGTTTTTCAGTATACAGATCCAGCCATTTTTTTTCTCAAATATTTATCAGATCTTACAAGCCTTTGGCTAATTTTCAGACTTCTGAAATGTTGATTATCACTAATATTGTGAGTATTACTATTGCTTTTACAGAGAGACATATTTGCAGAGGTCCTTCCTCTACCAGTCACAACACTCAATAGATACATTTTGAGAGTGGATAATTTCATCACAGTACCTGTTATATTCAATACTGCTGAGACCAGTATATGAGGAATGTGTTCACAGTGTAAGTCAGCGATAGGAAAGCTACTCATAGGAAGGCTAGTCAGGAGTGTCTGAAGCAGTCAGCACCTGGGATGCCACAGGCAGCACAGAAGTGGGGCTGGCATTGAGAAGGAACAGGAAGGATTCAGGGATATTAAGAAGAAACTGTTGCCATGACTGATCATGACCTGGATACAAGGGTGATGAAGCATCACTGTGTGCCTTGTCTCCCTTCCTGTAGAACAGGACGGATGAGTGGGACCAGTTTCTGGCGGGGGGGGGGGGGGGGGGGGGGGGGGAATCCTGGAAGAATGCCAGGACTGAGAATAAGGAACATATACTTAGCATGTAAGTTCTAGGGACCATGGCATACTCTAGAGAAACCAAGGAAGCCATCATAGTGAAGATTCTTCTCTAACTTTCAGCAAATGCTTTATAAGTCATGTTCTAAAACTGTCTTCCATATGCAAACAAGTAAAAGGTGTGTGTGTTAAATGTCAATAATTCAAAGTGAACCAGGAATTATGATCTGTAAGTACTGAGGACTGAGCACAGACAGCTGAGCTCCCATCACACTCAAGTGACCTACTTCTCCCCAGGGCAGCTTTATTAGAAGAGAAGTCATAAAAGAAAAAAATCCCTGAATCTGAAAGGCTGTTATACTCACACATACGTCAGTTTAGTGTTCCTTTGATGCTTCTGGAAGCAAATCAACCATTCTTTACATTCCTCCACTCACCCCATAAACACTCTGCCTCAGAGCTGACAGCACTTGGTCAGACTTGGGGGGGACTCCTGGAAATAAGTAGGTTACACTAGGTCCCTAAAACATGACTTTATTTTTAATGCTGACCCCCCTCAATATTGCCATCTAGTTTTATTCAAGTATGTTCTGTAGTCTGTATGGTCTAGAACAGAAGCAAGAGACTTGTGTTGAAACACTGCAAAGTCTCATTTCTTCTATTTGTTTACACAAATTATGTGCTGTTTGTGACCACTAGGAAAGTCTTCAACTGCAAATTTTTTTGTGTTTAACTCATTTGCTCATTTGTTTCAAACACTAGCAGAATTAATGGAATACACCACTCTTAGATAGTCTGATGCAGCCTGCAATGGTGGAGCACACTTTGATCCCAGTACTCAGGAGGCAGAGGCAGGCAGATCAGAGTTCCAGGTCAGCCAGGTATACATAGAGAAATCCTGTCTCAAACAAAAAGTAAAGGAGAGGAGGGGGAGAGGGGAGAGGGGAGAGGGGAGAGGGGAGAGGAGAGAGGAGGAGAGGAGAGAGGAGGAGAGGAGCAGTGAAGTCTGATGGATACAGTCTTGTTTATTTCTCACACTGCAGCCACAACTGGACAACATACCTGAGCACATTACTCAACTGCCACAACCAATCGCACATACAAGCACATGCTGACAACATCATCAACAGCCACAGTTAAGACTGGTGCTCAACTCAAAGGCCTATTTCTCCCCAAATCTGTTTTGTTTTGAATGTTTCAGAAAAAAAAAAAAACAGGTCATATAAATGTTTAAAATACAATATAACAACAGCAGCCTGTGTCAATCCCTTATTAGCACTTATTGGGCCAGTGAGAGGACGTGTACATTCCTTATGTACAATCCTCATGATAACCTCATGCTACAGGCACTCAACTCAACCCAAGTGGACAAAGGAGAAAACAGGTACTGAAAGGTTAAGAAAGCCGGGCGTGGTGGCACATGCCTTTCATCCCAGCACTCGGGAGAGGCAGAGGCAGGCGGATTTCTGAGTTCGAGGCCAACCTGGTCTACAGAGTAAGCTCCAGGACAGCCAGGGCTATACAGAGAAACCCTGTCTTGAAAAACCAAAAAAAAAAAAAGAAAGAAAGAAAGAAAAAAGAAAGGTTAAGAAACTTGCTTAAGGTCACACAGCAGCAATGGGGAAGGGATGGTATTAGAGGCTAAACCTGACTGAACCAGATCACAGTGAGTTCAAGTTTTCAGTCTCTCCAGAAAGAAAAGCTGATTGTATTATAAAAGTAGGTAAGACAGTTGTCTATGAAAAACTGTTTTGTTATTTTATACATAATACTACTTAAAGTTTAATGTGAACAAATTAACCACAATCACTTTAAATTACAGTATATAAAATATATTTAATTGGGTTAAGGGAGAGTAAAGTCTATCATGTACAAGACCAAATATTTAATTCTTAGTACCAAAGTATTTAATGATTTTTGTAGAGGGAGTGCAATACAAATATCTTCAAGTAAGGTAAAAAGTAGGCAAATATTTGAAACATGAGGGGAGGAGGGAAGAGAGGGGAGGGGAGGGGAGGAGGAGAGTAGGGGAGGGGGAGGGGAGGAGGGGAGGGGGAGGAGAATGAGAGAATTAGGGAAGGAGGAAGGAAAGAGGGAAGAAATTATATTATATTCTAACTAATAAAAGCAACAAATTATTAATTTCCCACTGAGCTTTTGGCCTGTTCCTTTAATTAACATATTTTTGCCCTCCTTTGTTTCAGGAAAGAAAACGAAATAACAAAAAGCAGCATATACTGCCTTCCTTATTTGAGCCCGAGATTATCAGTAGTGCCACCCCATCTCCGCAAACAGTAAATTAGTGCACAAATAATCACAGGGCAGGGCACTTCATATTCCTTTTAGACTCCTTGGCATTGGGTTACGGCCTTTCTTGAAGTGGGTTTGTGCTGATTAGGACAATACAGATCATTGTCATTAGAACATCCTGATGACTATGAGCTGAAAAGGAAAACCATAAAACTGTCTGAGCAACAGCTCAGAATCTGAACTGAAGAGAAGCAGGCTTACATAAAGAATCTCAAACTCTGTCCATCAGAGACTTCTATCATGGTATAATCAAAGAACAAATATTGACCTAGAGCCTCTACTGGCAATCTCTATGTGCTACATAAAACTGTATGTGAGAAAGTCAAACAACAGATTACCTGAAACCTGTATTTTCCATCTGAATTCACAAAATCCCTCACACACACACACACACACGCAAATATACACATACATACATACATACACACTGAACTTCAAAGTAAGTCACTGTAAGCCACCTAACATTCAAACAAGATCATGGCACTCTCTGTGTGACTAATGATTTTACCTCTCTCTATTTTAGTTTTTGGTGTTTTGTTTGTTTCATTTTTGTTTTTGTCAAGACAGGGTCTCACTGTGTAGTTTTGTCTGTCCTAGAAGTCACTCTGTAGATCAAACTAGCCTCTAACAGAGATCCACCTGCTTCTGCCTCTTCATGCTGGATTAAAGGTGTGTGCTTGGCCAGAGTATCTTTAATTTCACTGTGTAATCCACAGTTTGCAATGGTTTGATTGTCAAGTCTTTAAAGTTAAAGTAACCCTTGGAAACTTCACAAGCCAGGGCTGAAGTTGAAAATGACTATTTCTAACAGGCAAAGTACAATAAGGCTGTGAACATACAAAATAAAGTATATATAATGGCTGTGTTTTAGCAGCTTATTGTACGAATTAAAAAAAAAATCCAAACTTCGTGTAATTAATATTAGAATCCTGGGACAATAAAATGTCTATACTTAAAATGAAAAGTACAGAACTAAGAAATAAAAGAACAGCAAACAATACTCCACAGCACTGTGAACTTACTCTATTCAAGGTACATATTCAACATGAAGCAACAGTGGAGAAAAAAAAATCCTGCTCTCATGAAACTTACAATCTGGTTGATTCACACTTCTTATTACAAATATTTTAAAACAACATGTACGGAATGACTACCAAGATTAGCCACTGCAAAACATGTATAGTACAGCCCTGATATATAAACACTGGGAAATCACACCAACCACATCAAGACATAGGTTTGTACTGTAAGCAATAGGCACTTAAGGGGTTAAATGGCCACAGCCACATGCTGCAAAGTCACAAGAGCAAGTACTAGAGTGGGTGACAACACTGGTACCAATACTAATAAGTGACAGAATGCACTGCTAACTATCCTCAGCCACGTGAAGACAAAGACATCACAGAACACAGAACACAGAACACCACAGGCTGCTCAGGTCTAAGGCTTCATGTGAGAAGCTGTGCTGACTCCCAGCAGAAAGGAAAGGCAGAACAAACTTTGCCCATAAAGAACTTTAATCCAGTTATAAAAACACAAAAATAGTCAAAGAAATAACACATTCTTTAATGCCAAGGCTTCCATTCAATAAAATAGCATGTAAGTATAATAGAAATGTAAACGTGCCCTCCAAGTTGACCCTATAGAGAAAGTATGCATTTTGGGATGAATATGGTGGAGGTGGGGGGGTGGGGGTGGGAGCTACTCAGTTCAGAGCCACTGCACATGACCACTGAAACTCAGACCAGAAAGATGGACTTTTACTCAAAGCCACCCGAAAGAGTTCAGTGCTGTAAGAGCCCCTAAGCCCAGAGTTTAGCAGAGTGTGGTTACTAATTAGGACCCTAGTGAAGCAACAGAACTGGCACCTACTCGTGCTCCATCACTGGTCACAGCATATCTAACGTTCCCATATACTCACAACATTATATATGTTAAAGCTGTGATTCTCAAGCTGAGGCAAATTTTGCCCCCACTTCCAGGGAGCACAGGCAATTTAAGTTGTCACAACTACAATCTGCTGGAGATTGGTTCTAACGCTTTGATTTGATCAGAAAATCTGCATATCCAAATGCTAAAGGTCCTTGTCCACAATTGATTTTTGATAGACTAATAAAGATGCCAACGGCCAATGGCTGGGCATGGGGCAAGACACTTACAGAGTTGTGTGGTTGAGGACACACAGAACAGGAGAGGGATAGGACACACAGAGGAGATATAGCCAACCAGCCATGTGAGATTTGTGCCTGGGGTAGAAGGTCTAGGAGTGCCCAGCCTCTGAGTTAGCCTTGGCATTTTAAAAATAAGCTAATGTGTGTATGTCTCATTGGAGGATCCAAAGTTAGCTCCTGAGCAGGTGCATGCTTGGGATCCACTGGGAGCACAAAGCCGCTACAAGAACCTAGTGGTGGAGGACAGAGGGGATGTTAAGCACTCACAATACACAGAACAGTCCCTCAATGTCCCAGTGTACTGTTCCAAAGTCAACAGTGCTAAGGTCAAGAAATCCCATTTTCAAAGGGGTCTTATGAAGGAGACACTATTGGAAACATGTCCACTGTTGAAGAAACTGAAGCCAACGTGTTAAATGCATTCCCCGAGGTCAAAGGGGAAGAACAGTGTTTGTGCTCTAGAAATCTGACCCAACTCACGTTTCCTGAAGAACTCTTGGTGCTCACAGAAACACAGCAAAGTAAAACTCTGAGTCGCCACAGCATGTTCATGTCCCTCTCTGCCCCCAGTACTTACACAAGATTTCTCTTTCTGACTATGTACTGGCTGGTTTTGTGTGTCAACTTGACACAAGCTGAAGTTATCAGAGAGAAAGGAGCCTCCCTTGAGGAAATGCCTCCATGAGATCCAGCTGTAAGGCATTTTCTCAATTAGTGATCAAGAGGGGAGGGCCCCTTTTGGGTGGTGCCATCCCTGGGCTGGTAGTCTTGGGATCTATAAGAAAGCAAGCTGAACAAGCCAGGGGAAGCAAGCCAGTAACACCCCTCCATGGCCTCTATACCAGTTCCAGCTTCCTGACCTGCTTGAATTCCAGTTCTGATTTCCTTTGGTGATGAACAGAAACTTGGAAGTGTAAGCTGAATAAACCCTTCCCTCCCCAACTTGCTTCTTGGTCATGATGTTTGTGCAGGAATAGAAACCCTGACTAAGACAGCCGATTACAAAGGACATCCTTCCCCTATCCAATTCTGATCTCTGGAAAGAAGTATAAATAGGCTAACCAATTTGGCATTTGAGGCTCAGAGTGGGTTCCATAAACATAAGCAAAACCCCAGACTTCAGGATTCAGATCTAATGGATTGTGTCCCTCAACAAACTCTCACTCCTAAGTGGCAACAGTGCTAAAGGGGCAATCACAGTCTTCTAGCAGCAGGAATGAAGAGGCTGTGGGGGGTGAGAGAGGCTACTACTTGGCAAGTATAAAAGGACAGACACATAGGGTGTTTTTTAGACTTCTGCCTTCCCCAGTTCCTGAAGGAATTAGTCTTCAGCCTTTCAAAGCAAAGACACTGTGGGCAACTCCTTGCAGGAGTGAGAACAGTTCATGGTTCAAGGATGAATATTAGTGGCCATGCAAAAGCAAAGAAATTACCAATGAACACCCAACTTCTAACCTGGAAAAAAAAAGCCCTCAAGTTCTCACCTTAAATACATACCATATAAACTTACACAAGAAAATAACTAGACACTCCTGTCAATGGGTGTCCACCCACAGGATAGCATTACCTTTACTGTGCATGCATCAGAAACACTGCAAACTTTCTCTGCAATTTGCAGGGGCTTATTTAAACTCCTAGCAGAGAATACCATTTCATCTAGAAGGGAAACAGGGGTACTACCACAGTTACCGAATCCTAATCTAAGAAAAAAAAAAAAAAACTAAAATGAAGAAACTCCCCTCATGCCAGGCGTGGTGGTGCACAGGCCTTTAATCCCAGCACTTGGGAGGCAGAGGCAGGCGGATTTCTGAGTTTGAGGCCAGCCTGGTCTACAAAGTGAGTTCCAGGACAGCCAGGGCTATACAGAGAAACCCTGTCTCGAAAAACCAAAAAAAAAAAAAAAAACCCCAAAAAAAGAAACTCCCCTCATTTCCTCAGGCACTATGCATGTCTCCTTCGCTGTGATCCCATCTCTCTCTCTCTCTCTCTCTCTCTCTCTCTCTCTCTCTCTCTCTCTCTCTCTTTGTTTTTGTTTTTTGAGACAGGGTCTCTCTGTATAGCCCTGGCTGTCCTGGAACTCACTTTGTAGACCAGGCTGGCCTCGATCTCAGAAATCCGCCTGCCTCTGCCTCTGTGATCCCATTTCTCTATTCTTTTTCAAAGCAAACTCTGCCATGTCCACATGCCCCTCTCCACTTCTGCTCTAGTTTTTAGAGCCTAACAACCAGATATGTGCCTTCTCAACTCTGATGAAGATCATTAGAAACCTACCATCAAAGCCAGGGATCACTTCTCTCACATAACTCTGTTGTACACAGTACCTGACAGGATACTATGGGCAACATTTTTTTCTCTTTTCATGGGTTTTTATATCACCACACTCATCTGGCTTCCCTATCATCTCACTGGGGACTTCTCCACCATCCTCCCTTTGGTGTGAACTATCTAGAAGCACAACCCTCTCCGCTCCTGATTCTCCTCTGATACTTACTGGAGCAAACTTGTTCATGGTGTACCATTTGATGATGCAGACTTGACCCAAGAGTTCTACTGTAGTGGGTTACATCAAGTTTCAATCTCTTCAGGGCTGATGCATAGCTGCACATGTATGTCCAATAAATGCACTAAAGATGCACCTAGTCTACCAGATCTCCAATGCATGAATGCCACCATTTCTGAGCTCATTAACTATACCCTTCAAAGGGTCAAGCCCCAAGTGTCTGCCTCTGTCATCTCCAACCAACTCTTCACTTACTCATGAGAATGCCAATCCCAATTCTATCTTGAACCTCTCTGAATGTCTATTGTCGCCACCACACCTCAACCCACTCTCTCAACTCACTTGGTGATGCAGTCACCCACCCTAGAAAATCCACAAACCATCTAAAAGTGACTTTCATGCCACACAAATTACATCAATCTATTCTCCTGAAGCGAGTTTTCATTAAAATTATAATCCACCTGAATTCCTTACCTGAGCCTCTGTGAACTGACCCTCTCAGCCTTATTTCCCTCCTGTTCTCTCTGTCAGCCTCTTCCTGGATGACCATTCAGAACATCCTCCTCCTCCTCCTGGTTAACACTTCTTTCTCATCACTATATCCAGCTCAATATTAAATCCCCTTGATCAAGGGAAAGTCTCCCTTGATCATATTAACTCCAATCCATTTATTAGCCTTCTTAATTGATTGTGCAACACTGGGTCCATGAAAATGCGTATTGTGTTTAACATTGTACAGAGCAAGGACTCTGGACTCAATTTCCTACACCCATCAGAAAACTCAGCCCTTATAGTGGGTAACTCTATATAAAGACTTAATTAGTTTAGCTATCCTGGGAATTACAACTAGCTTTCACAATGGGTCTGTAATTCTATCTTCAGTTTCTAGCATATGAAAAACTTGAATAATTTACTTTTCAAATGTTTTGGGGATAAAAGCTAAAGGCATGGAATAAGGCAAAACAGAATATCCTCAAGGCAGAATGCACACTGATAAAGCACTTACAGCATCCTGGAAGGGAGATCTGCACAGTTAGGAAATCTAACACCAAGTCTGCATTCTGCCTATCACATGATCATCTCAAAGGACTCAGAAAAGGCCTCTGACAAAATCCAACATACCTTCATGACAAATGTAGGAGAATGTAGGGCTAGAGGGAACATAGCTCTCTATAAGAGCCAGTATCATCCTAACCTTGAAGAGTAAGATAATCCCACTGAAGTCAAGGAAGAGACAGGGATGGCCACTACCACAACCCTTTTCATGAGTACATGTCCATCTGCTTCAAGTACTAGTGGCAACAGGAAGACAAGAGAAGGAAAAGAGAAGCACGCAAACAAGGCTATTTACAGAGGAGATGATACTATACACTAGAGATCTCACCAGTAGAAACAAATTCAGCAATGTGGCAGGATACGGAATCAGCTTGCACATATCAATGGCTTTCCATACACCAACAACAAACACACAGAGGAGGTGGTCATAGACATTTTCCCATCACATTAGTCTCAAAGAAAATAAAATATCTAGGAATAAACATAAGCAACGATGTGAAGGGCCCTCTACTCTACAAGAAAAAATTTAAACCTCTGAAGAAAGAAATACAGAAAAAATAGAAAGACACTAAAAACAGAAAGCTATCCCACACTTATGAATGGGTAGAATTAACATTGTGAAAATGACCATTCTATCAAA